>JAINUG010000205.1:1465000-1475000 GCA_029706075.1 Aldrovandia affinis | reverse complement strand
TGACACCGCGCGTTCCGGACGGATACAGAATGGAGAGTGGCGAATGCGCGTGTGATTTTCATACGTCTTTGTCTGCCTCTGCGCGGTCCTCAAGCTGCCTGCTCCACCCGCTCAGACACCCATACACATCTACACACGCCTTTAACATCATTTATTGCACAGACATTTAAAAACGGATGGTCACAATTTTTAATTAAAATGATTCATTAAAATGATTGAAAGACCTATTATTACGTTCATGAATGCTCTTTTCCTTTTTATAGTTAATTTTCTTGAAATTGTACATACCTTTGAATATACTCAAATGGGAATTAGAAAAAAAAATCATTATCATAATTATTAATCAAATTATTATTATTTAAAGTTAGAGTTAATTCATCCTTCAAAATCTTTTCCTTTTCATACTTTACCAAAAATTATATGACACACTTTCAGGTTATCTTTGTAATTATTATTAATATTTTTTAATTGTATGTTTGTCACCAGGTCAAGCTGTCAGATTTCGGGTTCTGCGCCCGCGTGTCCGGCGAGGTCCAGAAGAGGCGCTCTCTGGTGGGCACGCCGTACTGGATGGCCCCCGAGGTCATCTCCAGGGTGCCGTACGGCCCTGAGGTCAGAGGTCATGCCTTCAGCTCTGTTACAGTTGTATTTACTGGGCCACGCAGTACAGTACAGTACAGTACAGTACACGTTTACAATCAAATGAGGAACGGGGCGCAGGGCACAGATACGCTAGATATCAGTATGAGGGATACCCACGGTTACCCACGTACTATACTCTGTATGGTTTATTATTTTGATTGCAAATTAACTTTTGCTTTTATGAAAGGCATGTTTTTTTTGTGTCATTTTGTTGAGTGTTCTAGTCTAGGTTAGGGGTTCCCCAGCATGTTTCACCAAAGGACTGTTAACAGACATATGCGCTCACCTTCCTGAGGATTAAACATGGTCTCTGGACCCTCTGGAGTGTGATTTAAGGGCTGACTAACTGATGCTCAGTGCATATAGCTTGTAAACGTAGCCGGCTAGCTACATGAACTAACCATGCTTTGTTCATGTTTCTGTGCGCAGTCGGAAAAATAATTGGGCCGATTCTTTTTTCAGCACTGGCACCAGTCATGTCAGAAAAGTTAACAAGGCCAGATTTGGAAGGCCCACGTCATAGTTTGGAGACCCCTGGTTTAGATCGTACAACCAAAAATGCAACTTCTCCACAGTATTGAATTAACATTGTTTAGTCAGCTGGGAAGCTTGTGTGAAAGGAAACAGGGAAACGGCATATTACACCAGAGCCTCTGCTTCCTGTTTCCTGTTTCCTGCTTCCTGCTGCAGGTGGATATCTGGTCCATGGGAATCATGGTCATAGAGATGGTGGATGGAGAGCCCCCCTACTTTAACGAGCCCCCCCTGCAGGCTATGAGGAGAATCCGGGACAACCTGTCCCCCCGGTTAAAAGAGTCCCAAAAGGTAACCACGGTAACCACGGTCTGTGCGGTTACAGAATGGAAGCAGTGGGTTTTTAGAAAGGCGACCACGCTTTATTACTGGTTTGTGTGACTGCGGAGCGATGCAATTGGGTAAAAAGGTGATCCGCAGTTGGGTTCTGGTCTGTGTGAATACAGGCTGGTGCATTTGGGTTTAGGTGGTTCTGAGGTTGTGATCTGCATCAGATCAGTGGCGATGTGACAGAGAACTTACCTTTCAACTGATAACTGTATGCAATAGGGGTGTAACAGTACACGTATTTGTACCGAACCGTTCGGTACAGGACTTTTGGTTCGGTATGCGCTGTGAACAAGATTGCAATCTTGCTTTAACCACTAACGCACGTGCAGAACTTTTTCAGTGTGCGATTGCAGCAGTATTGACCGACATTTTTTATTTATTTAAGAAAGAAAGATATGTGCCTTACTTTGTTCAGTAAATTATGGCTAATTAGTCACTGTTTACAAAGTTCACAATAAATGAAAAGCAATTTTATGTTTTGCATTTCTTTTTTTCCTCACTGTACCAAAAACATCTTCAAAACTGAGGTACGCACCAACCATGATTTTTGTGTAACGTTACACCCCTAGTATGTAACCTGTTTTTTATAGTTTTTCATAAATAACAAGCTTCAGAATGCTAGTAAGGATTACTGTACTTTGACTACTGCCACTGCATCTACTAATATTATTATTAATATAATGGCGGTGGTTCTCTGTGGCTCAGTTGGTAGAGCACAGCGTTGGCATCGCTTAGGTATGTGGGTTCAATCCCCACTGGGGCCACATATACTGAAAAAAAAAAGTATGCATTCACTACTGTAAGTCGCTTTGGATAAAAGCGTCTGCTAAATGGCATTTATTATTATTATTATTATTATTTGAATGCTTGTTCCCCAAGGTGTCCCCAATGCTACGCGCTTTCCTGGACCTGATGCTGGTGAGGGAACCTTCACAGCGTGCCACCGCCCAGGAGCTCCTGCGCCACCCTTTCCTCAAGCTCTCTGGCCCCTCCTCCTGCATCCTCCCCCTAATGAGGCATTACCGCTAACTCCAACACCCCAGCAGGGCGGCGCTAGTGAGGGGAGAAATTAGGCTTCATGGAACCAATGGGTGGAGCTTATCATGTGCTATAAGTGGCACACAATCATTGTGTTCTTGCTGTGGAGACGGAAATCTTTTGATCACTTCAGACAAGTGCAACGATTGTCATCTCATTGTAGCTGCACCCATTATGGGGGTTCGTGAAATGCTCTCTCCAACCACTAGGTGGCCCCACCTCCTGCTTCCTGGCCCTGATGAGGCGTTTCCACCGCTAACACTGATAGCCCAGCACCAACCTCTGGGGAAGGCACGACTCAGCACTGACATCATCACTATCGTACTGTAGTGTAGCTCAGGAAAAAAAGAGAAAAATTAAAAAACATAAAGACATACACACACTTCAGCTTCCATTGTAAAAAAGACAAAAAAACAGGAACACATGGCCATGCGGTCTCCTATCAGGACCGGCTGTAGTACTGTAGGTTTAAACAAAACAAAAAAAAAGCACTTTGTCTCCTCCCTCTAAATAGTGCAATGTAATCACGATCAGCTGTAATTACTCTGTACAGTTTTGACCATTTATAGTATTTTATTGTGATATAGGCAAGTATTATATATTTACTTCAAAGAGTTTTCATAGTTTTACTACTGTTTGTATTCGATTTTCTTATGAAGAGCTGAATTTATCCTGAAGCCTCTAATCTCGGACTGTGATGTGGAATGGAGTCGGTATCATCTTCTGAGACTTTTGAATCTCTAGGGTAAAAAATCAATTAAAAGGGCACCAGAGATTTTGCACTGTTTCAATTTTTCTTTTCTTTTTTAACACCTGTTTTTTTAGTAGTGTTGCCTTTTTTTCCCCAGCAGAAAGTGACATAGTCATATCACTCAAGCAATATTAACTTTTATTATTACTATTATTATTATTATTATTATTGTTATTGGTATTATTATTACATTTGAATTACAAGTTGGAATTACACCATGCATATCGAACTCAACGTGTATTTTTCTACAGTTCAGTTATAAATTGCTACTTTTTTTTAAACTGTTTTGAGAATAACTGAACAATGCGTGCGTATTACACTCAACAATGACATATAGCAATATTCCAATAGTTTTCGAATATTTCACGTTTACATTTCCATTCCTGCATATATTACGTCCCGCTGTCCGCTCCTTGCTTAGGACATTGTTGGGACTGTGCGGGGCGATTTTGATGAAATTTCTGTTCATAGTTCACGTGTTTGTAAATATGAATCTGTTTGGTGCTGTGTTACCTGGCGACGGATCACGGGAGGGATACTTCGTTGTGGTGATCTTGTGTGTTCGTTGTCTGTAAAGCTGGTTTTTAATAATAAAAAACAAACCTCTTTATTGTACCTGTCTCATGAGAGTCACATCTAATTGCTCATGATTTTTCTTTTTTTTTAAACAAATTTCAAATCAATTTTTTTATTTAGCCCATACTTATGTTCTTATTTTCATTAAAGGCTAAATGCTTTTTGGTAAATGGAACTTTGGTACTTCGCTCAAAATAGTTTTAGCTAATCGGGTTGTCGACAAAAGGTTGTCAGCATTTTATGTATCAATAATTTGATGTTTAACCCGGCACTGTGCTGAAACTAAACATAATGGACAGGATAACGTTTAGGCCTGTTGCATATGCTTATTGATAATTTTGCTACTGAGCATCAAGAATGAACCTTTCCAGGTTTCATGTCTTCCAGTGTGTATGGTAGAATAGGACAAAACTGGGCATAACCATTATACGCTATCTGTGAGCTATTGAATTGAAACACTGAATAATTTGCTCATCGTCCAGCCCAGACACCCTCGGCACGTATAAAAACAACAAGATCGCCTTGGTGTTTGATGCTGTATAAAGCATGTCACTGGTGTTCAGGAGCAGATTGCACACTTGATGTTAATTGGAGATTTAATCCCACATTTATGCCCATGAGACAGTGTGTTCCCGATACCACGGCAATGCTAATCTCCCTATCCGTAATTTGTTCACTTTTCAGAAAGGAATAATATTTATGTCACTATTAGCCTACAAGATAGACAGCAGAAAGCCTAATTGGCCTCGAGATGCATATCCATTAGTCTGCTAATGTGATCGTTCTCGTTCTCTCCTGTCGCTGTTGCTGAGTTGTTTTTTAAAACTGTAGCGCTACATATTCTTTCGACAAATGCTTTTGAAACTGTTGAGCTACATATTCTTTAGACATGCAGGTATTTGTGTTTAGGTTTTTTTCAGAAGACTTACAGACAGTGCATACAAAAAAGGTTCAGCAAAAAGCAAAAAAGGATGAGTTACACGAGGCATTATTTACGCAGCCGAAAGCATGTGTCATTGCTTCGCTCCTCACATCTTTAAGTGCCCAAAGGGGAGCTTGAGGGAACAGTGTTTATTATTTTTAATTTAAAAAAATATTATTTTTTATTTTTTTGTCGCATGGGGGCCCATTTTCATCTCAGAGTTTGGGGGAATAAAAATAATGAAAGTTTAGTTGTACATCACCTTTCAAAACAAGGTTGCAAAGTGTGTTGCATTAAACATAATAGAAGGAGCAGGGCAAGGCAAAGCAAGTAGTAAAACAGCATGGCAGAGAACATGGTAAAAACATGGGGAAACTAAGAACGTCATAAAACGCCAAACATGGAAGCAATAAGATCAAAGCTGTCACTGGATAAAAGGCGAGTCTATAGAAATGTTCCAGCAGTCCAGCACTAGGGCCTGGACTATGAGCTGAGGAGCATACGTTGTGAGAAATGAACAGATTTAGCAGATATCGCACTGAAAGAATGGACAGCTTTGGATCACTGTTGGCATATCAGCAGTGAAGGGCAGCTTGCTGTCAAGGACTACACCCAGGTTCTTGGCAGTCTGGGATACAGACACCGTCATGATATCAAGGGTAATGGAGAGGGGGGCACTTGGCCGGAAGGGAGAGCAGCTCAATATTTGGTGTTTGATATCTTTGGAGAGGGGAAAACAAGCATTTTGAATAATATATTATTTGTGGCCGCTGTGGTATGCCCCCACTGAAAACGATTATTTCCAGCGTATTCTCTAAGGGCCCTTATACAAACAGTGGCTCTGCATCAGCTCAAGTATTTCGTCATCCTTTAATCTGGTCTTTACTGAACGAGATAAAGCACAAGTCCAGACATTACAGTCAGAACTTTAATCTCACATGTTGGTATACAGGAAGGTACGGAGCCAGGCGGTGAAACTATTTTAAACTATTTTTTATTCAACCAATCTTTTAACCAGGCAAGTTAATTGAGAACACATTCTCACATGGGGCCACATATACTGAAAATGTATGCATTCACTACTGTAAGTCGCTTTGGATAAAAGCGTCTGCTAAATGGCACATATTATTATTATTATATTATTATTATCATTTACAATAACGGCCTGGCCAAGAGGCCAAACACAGCAAAATATAAGCTAGCCTGCTTTTACATTAAAAGCTTCCATTAATTGTATGAACAACACCAAATCAGTTGGGAGTACTGTGAAAGGCCTACCGGGTACATTTACCGTGTTTTTCCCCTCTAATGTGGGGGTCGGTGGGGAAATAAAAACAAGGCCAGTAGAGATCGTGCCAATCATTGCGCAGGCTACTCTAAAACAAAGGTGACTGACCTCAGGCAGAGTGAGTCATCCTGTAAATGGAAACTCACGCACTGTGCATCTCACGGTGCAGAAACGCTGTTCTTTCAGCTGACTGCGGGTATCAATAGAATAGAGCTTTTAAAACATATTAATGTGTTTACCCAATGACCTCGGCTGGATCTAATTGACAGTACGCTACTTTGACCTGTGACACCACGTACTGCAGCTCCAGTTAGATGTTTATTTAATCTCTCATTACATAAATATCTAACCTCAGCTGCAGTACGAATGGAACATTTTAAAATGAATGGAAAAACACAAAATGTCCAATTCCAACAATGAGCAACATCGGTGCAATCAGTGTCTCCTCTCATCATTAAGGGAGGTTCTTGAGGGCATTGTAAAAAGACGTATTACTGCCCACCCACATGCCTACTGCAAAGATCATTCTACTGCTCCAGCATTGATCAACAGCTCAGGCCACTTGACCAACATGAACTTACGGGAGTATCGCGACTTGATTTTAGCGCTGTATTCGACCTGATTGACCATGACTATGAATTAGACTTTGTCACTGAGGGTTTGGTGATAAGTGAAATCAGTTCATATATATCAATGGAGTCTACTCTGTTCCTTGTGCATTCCTACTTTTCCATAAAATTCACCACTCAGAAAGACCAGCTTTTTTGTATTTGGTAAAATAAAAAAATCTGATATCCAGTTCATACACTGTGACACTGGGGGAGGTGGAGGCAGGAGTGGAGAGGGCTGCGCCTCCCTTTTGGCTGCTGTCAGGTGTTCCTGTTCCCTCCCACAGCCTGGAGAAGACTACAGGGCCTTGGACAGCAGCGGCCTCACTTACAGGCAGGCTCACCTGAGGCTAATGAGCAATCAACTCAGCTGTGAGCCATTGCCTTCGTTAGGCCGTTATAAAAAGCCTGCCATGCCTGAGGGGAGAGTTTTGGGCATGGAGGAAGAGGTGCTACATTTTTGTTGCTGTTTACCCTCTAAGCAATACGCTTTGACTTAACTTCATTATTTTTGTGATTTTCTTTATTTTATAAAGTATAAGGAAAATAAACTGGCCCTTGGCCTATTAGAACTCTACTTTGGGTTTGTCTTTCATCCACTCACCACCTGGCAGGGTGGCCAACCCTGCCACCTTGCTAAAGCACATAATAGGACCAATAACATGTACTCATTGCCTAGACCTAAGATGTAATTGGGAAAGAGGGCATTCAGTTTTAGAGGGCGTGGGACCGTCAGAACCGATGGATCTGTCAGAACTGGCTGAAGAAAAGAGCATTAAGGCTGAACATTAATGCTTTAAACTGTAATACGCTGAGATAATTGTAATGCAAATAAGAGAATATATTGTTTTTGTTAGGTCTGGTTGTGTTTGTTTTCTCTTCTTAGTTTGTGTATACTGTGGTTTTATTTCACCGTAAAGAATGTGTGTCTATAGAAACACATAGCAACAAAACATCATCCATGAAGTACAAGTTACATTTCACTTGTTATTTATTGGTGTACAATATAAAACAGTATTAAAGTATTAGGGTAACATTTGAATTGCTGTAATTCAAAGAAATAGGCTACCGTACAAATAAAAAAAGACCATCAAAGTGCTTTACATTTGAAAATGAAAAAGGTGAAAAACACAAGAATTCAAAAAAATAATAAATACAATGTAATTTGTAAAAATATGATGTGCTAATTAGATCATAAATGTTTGAAAACACACAGAAGAATCCACACAAATGGTATGAGACGTCTAATAACAAACAAATGTAACAATCATAAAATTCCTGAACGATCCATTTGAGGCTAAGTTTCAGCTTCCTGGCAAGGGGGGGGGGCACGTGTTTGGTCAAAATGTCTTGACACTTGCTGGAGCTCAAGATTTCATTGACCTTAGCAAAAAGCCCCAAGACTAGTATCTGCAAAAAAACTCCATAACATCAAAGATCCACCTCCATATTTCACTGTAGGTATAGGGCCTTTTCAAAGTAAGTGTGATTTATTTTTGTTGGATCTAATTTAAAATAATTATTAGGGGTGTCAAAATTGTGATATATATCTTTTTGGAAAAAAACATGTTCTGAACTGTATGAATTTGTATAAAATAATATCATTCCCCAATTTTTTGAACATACGATATAACTAAGGGCATACGTTTTTCACCACCTCGGACAGGAACCTGCAGTTCCATCCTCCAACACCAAGAGGTCGATGGAGGACTTTCTGAAGCTACTTGTTAAGCAATCAATGCATTACGATCTCAAGTAATCATTCAATTACCACAAATGAGGTGTATATTGCAGTGTATAAGACTAGTCATCAGTTGGCGCTGCACACACCCACACGTAATCATACTGATTGATTTGTAAGTAGGCTACTGCTTTCAATTGTGAAAATATGTCTGTTGACACTTCTGTAGGACATATCATGCCCATCCTGGAGCAAAGAAACTGATATGTTGAAATAAGTGGGTGGATATTTTTAAACCGCTAAAAACATAAAAACAATTGAAAGCAAAAGGAAAATGTTTTTTTGACAGCCTAAAGACAAAATAAAAATAAATAAAGGACAAAATTGTTATTGATGGCATGCCTTGATTTTTTTTATTCATTTAAGGGAGCACAATATTTTATATTTTGGTGCTGAATTGAATCATTGTCAGATCATTTGTTGTTTCCTTTTCATGACTTGTCGTAGAGGTGTAAAAATTTGTCCATAAGAAGAAACTCCCCCCTCTGAAACAACGTCAATTTGTAGACTTACGCTCTAGTGCCAACACTCAGATTGGCACTTAATTGTATAATTGGTCATGTTCATTTGAGTAATTGCCACCAATTATTGAAAATAGGGTGCCTACACCGATGCCTTGAGGATCAGAAAGGAACTGCAGCTTCTTGCGAGAGGTGGTGAAAAACGCAGGCCCTTAGATATAGCTCATAACCTGTGTTGTTTATTTTATACATCCTGTTTTGCTCATCTTTATCAGGGGTCTCTAATTGTTGACTGTATATATAAATAAAGAGTTGACTGTATATATAAATCCATATATGCATATTCAACATAAGCACACAATATAGGTGGAAGTACTACACACCTTATGAAAGGCATGGCAGATTTTTTACCTTACACATAGATTTATTAATACAATGTGTCCAATACAATACAATATATGAACCCTAATAATATGCATATTTGCCATGCAGACTAAACTTGGGCTGTTAAGACTTGAGTTGCAAAATTATACAGATTAATTTCACATAAAAACTTTTAAATTAACTTAGCAAATTCTAGATGAAGCAGTCGCTTATATATAAATTGTATAAAATTTTACTTTAAAAAAAAGGGGAGAACATGGTGAGTGCAACACTTTCAGACACTTTCCACATTAATATAATAAAAATAAAAATAAAAAAGTATACTCAGCAGATATGCTATTTTCCTAGCAAAAGAAAGATGATGCAGCTGAATGAACAGCCATATTAATTTCATATTTTCCCCGCCACTTTGAATTGAACCTCTCGAGTCGCTATACTGTGCCACCTGCACCTACGCCAGCTGAAGCTCTGCAGCTGAAGCATGTGCACTCCTCCAATACACTCACCTGTGAGCCAGTGACTATTTTACACCCTACAGGCCACATACAGTACTGCAGGAGAGCCAGTGACTATGTTATACCCTACAGGTACAATACAGTACAGAACGGTACAGCAACCATCCAAATCAAATTCCCCTTCCCGGATTGAGTCCCTGTGTTGTTTTTCCATTGCACAACAGAACCGTGAAGATAGGAGGAGTTATCTGAAGTCACAAAAAAGAATGC
>JAINUG010000205.1:1250000-1460000 GCA_029706075.1 Aldrovandia affinis | reverse complement strand
GTTCTGAGTCTGCTGCTCCTGTAGGCTGCTCAGCAGGGCCTTGAGGATGCTACACTGCTGCGCAACATGCTGCTCCCTCAAACCCTGCTCCTCTGCGCTCTGACACCTCAACATCTCAGACCACTCCTGCGTGTGGATCCCCACCATCTGCATCACCTACAGAGAGAGAGTCACACTGTAGATACACACTCATACCCCAACACCCCCTCACCTACAGAGAGAGTCACACACCACATACACACTCACACACCCCATCATCCCCCTCACCTAAAGAGAGTCACACACTCACAGATACCCCATCTCTCTCACCTACAGAGTCACACACCACATACACACTCACACACACTCCAACATCTCCCTCACCTACAGAGAGTCACACACCACATACACACTCACACACACTCACACACACTCCAACATCTCCCTCACCTACAGAGAGAGAGTCACACACACCACATATCCACACATATCCACACCCACCACATACACACTCACATACACCCCACCATCCCCCTCACCTAAAGAGAGTCACACACCACATACACACTCACACACACTCACACACACTCCAACATCTCCCTCACCTATAGAGAGAGTCACACACACCACATATCCACACATATCCACACCCACCACATACACACACTTTACCTTTGCTTTGTGATCAGCAGTGACCGCCTGGACTTTAATCTCAATTTCCTTTTTCAGTTCAAGGCAGTCATTTTCTCTGAAATGGATACAATGCACAAATAGCCATCAGCAACCTACTGCTCATGAAACATTAAAAAATCCCAGAATTAAATATTTCACTTGAATATATTTGATTTAAATTAAGATTATGTGTTGAATTTCAAAAGCAATAATATGCAACCAAATTTAAAACATGGCTCAAAAACAGGGCCAATTAAAAAGGCTCAAACCCACTTCGGCAAACACTTGAATTTATTTGCCAGCAACCACAAAGAGAGGACTGAAAGCAATATGTGCCAAGAACATAATATAATACATTGGAAATAAAACAAATGTTCATCTTAATATTTACCCCCTTTTCTTAATGGCTTTTTCCTGTAGCTTTTCTAGGCTCAGTTTTTCTTTGTCGTGATGAGCCATTATCTTGTCCACCTGAGTGCAGTGAGATTTCTGAATGATGCTCTGCTCCTACGAAACATAATAAGCATAAACCACATGGTTCAGTGAATAAGATATATGACTGTAGATCAGAATGACTGCAGGTCAGCATATACTATGACCTAACATACTATACATAACATAATACAGACTTAATTCGACTGAGTAAGATTGATTCGAAAGATACAGGTAACTGCAAAATTAAAGGAAATGCTTGAGTGAATGAGGGATCTCTGTTATGGTGTGGGGTGCATTTTCCTGGAATGGTTTAGGTCACTCAACCCCTTAAAGGGAAAGGTAAATGTCAATAAATACAAAGCCATTCTGAGTGATCACCTTCATCCTGTGGTGAAGCATTTCTATCCTAACGGGACTGGTCTCTTCCAGAATGACAATGGCCCCATCCACAGGGCACGAGTGGTCACTGAATGGTTTGATGACTATGAAAACAATGTAAACCATATACCATGGCCGTCTCCAGATCCCAGAGAGAAGTTATAAACGCGAGCACAACTAACAAATGAACTTCAAGGTGAACGGCCAAAAACGTACTGGAAAAAATAGAAAACGCCAACACTCAGCGTCTCCAGATCTCAATCCAACTGAACATTCATTGGAGATTATGAATCGGTGCCCGAGACAGCGTTTTCCACCAGCATCAACAAAACACCAAGTGATTGAATTTCTCATGAAAAATGGTGCTGCAACCCTGAACTCCAAAAGAGTTCCAGACACTTGTACAATCTACGCCAAGGCGCATCGAAGCTGTACTGGTGGTTCGTGGTAACCCAACACCCTACTAAGACACTTTATGTTGGTGTTTCCTTTATTTTGGCAGTCACCTGTACATCGATTGATTGACAGATGGATATATGTATCTGTGCAGATTGAAAAACCCTGGATATATGAAACAAAGACGTTCACAATTGAGTTTTCCAACTTGTCAACTCGTCAGATAGAAATCTATGAGTATGTGTTGTGGAAATGAGTATTTCCTGTTGTGGAAGTAAACATTTTGTATTAAGTTGGAATGCTAGAGAACATCCACAGGGGACACGCAGACACTAATTAACTCAGTGGGACGCTGCAGTTCGGAGTGACCAGGCAAACAAAGGCTTTTCGTGCCACAACTTCAAAAGAACATCTGTTCATTTCCCCCACGGCAGGAAACCTTCTTCCCATTGGTTTAAGACCCTTGGAGGTCCGTTCTAACAACCTGTTATATCTTCATATTGGCCCATAGCTCCAATTACCTGTAACTCCCCGTTACCTCCCCCTTGTGACTGTTCCCTCCCTTTCTGTTGTGTTGGATATAAATATCCATTTGAATTTGAAGGCGGGAGATTCGCTGTCCTGTGTGACACGGGTCTCCGTGCAGCTGTTCGTAATTAAAGCTTTAATACTGTTTAAAGAAATTCTCTCTGATCCTACTGAGTTTTAATTTCCACGACAATTTAGTGAATAAACACACATACCTTACCTTTGCATGTTTCCTCTTCAGGGCGTACAGCTCCTTCTGTTGCTTCTTCAGTAGTTTAAGGTACGTCTGGAGAAAAAGTGATGGAAGAGCATTGAGTGCCACGATTGCCTTTATTATTCACTCTTTCAGCTAATGACGCTTCCTTTGATCAACTAAGACTTTTAACTTCCATTTTGTTTCTTTTCCTTCCAATTTTGGAATGCTCAGCTGCATTCTTAGGCTCATTCACATCTAAGGCCTCATGCTAAGGCCTCCTTCGACTCGGCTGTGACGGATGAGTGCACTTCACGTGCAGCTGCTGGAGGCACACTGTGAGCCCCCCCCCCCCCCTGATCGACCGAAGGAGTCGCTGGCGCTGCAGTGAAACGAAGACAAGTGCGCGTGCTTTACTATAATCCCAGAGCAGCTACTGTGCTTCTTCTCACTGGCGGATTATGCATTACAGGAGTCCACTACCAAGATCCAAGTTTGTTTTTGTCGTTCATCAAAAACTTACACAAAATGTTGACTCGTGTGGTATTTGTTATTCAGGAAGGTCATACAACACTGATACAAATAAAAAAATGTTTGTTTGAGAAAGGATGATATGAAATTGAAATATCTATAAATATTTTGTTTGCACACCATTGCCTTTCATTTCCTCAAAATGTTGTGACACCTTATTTCTCATTTAAGTTTTAATACATGGACACTCCTAATAAACAGTGTAAGTTGTTATGGTCTTGTGACAATTAATACAGCATATTGACATAATTAATATGGCCTTCTATGTGTTCCCGTTGCTACTGCAGGTGCTTTAATCTTGAAAAAGGACACTTCCTTGTCAGCAGAGCTTAATGAAGTAGTTAGAGGTCAAATTGTTCTCCTGAGTAAACATGTTGTGTTCGTTTTTGATGAATGATGAAAACAAACAGATCTTGGTAGTGGACTCAGACTTATGGACCCCACTGTATATATATAGAGGCCTTTATTTTTGAACATATTTCACATGCAGCATATTTCCCCCTCACTGTTTCTCACTGTCCAGCAGACAGCTGGCTGATCTTTCGGTCAGGTCGTGCGTGTCCACCTCCACACACGCGCTGATCAAAACCTACTGCTCACCTTCGTCTGTCTCAGGTCATCCACGCTGATGGTGAGCTGGGGACCTGTCTCACACACACACACACACACACACACACACACACACACACACACAACGCACATACACGCACACAAACACACGTACGCACACACACAAACACACACACACAGGGTAAATACATTTAAATGTCTACCTGAAATATTAAAATGACTCTCTACCAAAAGTTATTTACATTACATAATTATTTACATTATCAATTTGCTTAGGAGACACCCTTATCCAGGGCGACTTACACTGTTTACCTGTTTGATATATTGTGTAGAACAGTGTTTCTCATTCATTCCTACAGGGCACACTGCCCTGCATGTTTTCATTCCAACCACCACTTAATCATGCTCAAGTGATCACTAACCGACGACCGATGCAGATGATAGGTTGGGAGCGGAGGTTGGAATGAAAACATGCAGGGCAGTGTGCCCTGTAGGAATGAATTGAGAAACACTGGTCTAGACAGCTGAATATTTTCCTAAACAAATTCCGTTTTTTTTTCCCCATCAATTTGTTGTATTCATGCCATGCTTCTGAGTATATACATAAAGACAGATTTACCAGCAATTCAGGTTAAACACCTTGTTCAAGGGTGCGATGGCAGTGCCCTACATGGGATTTGAAGCTCTGAATTACAAGCGCCAGCTCCTTAAACACTTATCTGCATTGCCAGCAAGTCGCAGGCGGCCTATCAAGACGGGATCTGAAAAGGCCCGCCCGTTGTTTCTGGGTGGTCGTGGGTTCGAGGCCTCGCTGAGGGACTCACCCATCCTGGCCTCGCTGGGGGAGGTCAGCCCTGACGCGGCACTCGGCAGCAGGTCAAAGCTGGACTGTAGAGTCACTCTGACCGTGTTTCCCCGCCCATCACGCGCGCCCCACTGGGCATGTCCGGGATGTCACTCTGAGCACAGGTCACACGGCAGTTTGAGTGTGAGAGAAAAAACTGAACGTACCATGATGAAAACTGGCTGAATAAATTGAATCATTAAATTGTAGCAGATGACATTACTATGTTGGTGCATATAATAATGATAATAATAATTATTATAATAATAATGATGATGTCATTCTATTATTAATCATGATGATCATAATGATGATGATGATTATAATAATCATTATTAATAATAATAATAATAATAATAATATAATAATAATCATAATACATTTCACATTTACATTTTAAGCATTTAGCAGACACTCTTATCCAGAGTGACTTACAAGATGTGCATTAATACATGGTAATATGAATAATAATAATAATAATAATAATAATAAAAAAATAATAATAATAATAGCATTTTTCAAAATTATCATTATAAAGCCAGATAATAATAACAGACACAGACCGTCTCGATACCCATGGCCCTCATCTGGTCAGCCCTCTTCTCCGTGATGGAGAGGAATTTCTTGGGGTCAGAGAGTGCGTCTACGATGGCTGGACCACAGGAGTCACAAACAAACGGCGAATCAAATCGAAATCTATTTGTACAGCGCACAAGAACATTTCACAAAGCAATACGCTTCCCAGCGGACCCTGGCCTAACAGCAAGCCTAGGGCAACAGTGGCAAGGAAAAACTCCCACGGTGGAACAAACAGACCGCAGTTACACAGGAGAACATTCACATCGCATCACAAGGCAGTTATGTGCTGGAGAAATATATTCAGATAAACAGGCAGGGGAGAGGAAAGGCAGGCACGTGGCTTTCTGATGATGATGCTAGATAACTATCTTAGAAATGTTCCTTAGAAGTGTTCAGGCTCTATTTTTGCGACAGTATGACATTCATGACTGCTCTTGGGGAGTACTCTTAGGCACAATGTTCTTACTGTTTAATGTTTTATTTCAGCAGTTTTTCAGCTCGATGCCACAGTTCTGGCTGTTCTTACAACTCCTTTCACTGCTGCGATATGTATTTAATATCGCACACCCGTTGAGACACTCTGGTGAAAGACCCCCCTCAGGTTTGCAGCTGCAGAGTTTTTATTTTATCTTTTATTTCTTAATTATTAATTAATTTTTTCCCGTTTTGCTCCCAATTTAGTGGACAATTATACCCAATAAATAATATATTTATTTTCAATTTACCCTCCCCACACGAGTTCGCTGCTCATCTCTACGAGGCAAGCTAATTCTCAGAGGGCAGCAAACTCTGCTCCTTCGAGACGGAATTCGCCCACCCACGTTCTGGAGACACCATTACACGCTTCACGGCGAACTTCACCCTCCCCCCTTCCCCTGGGGCGGACAGCCAAATGCCGCCTCTGATCATCCGGATAACGTCAGGGCCGGTCTAGCAGACGGGTTTCGTACCCTGATAGGCAGCGCACACTTGTAGTGGACCAGCCAAGATGCGGGTGCGTAAGACCTGTACGCTATCCACCACCCCCGCTGCAGAGTTTTAATAAAGCTAACGAGCAACGCGGTAAGCATTGGTCTTGTTTCAGTGACCTGCGCTTCTAACTCCATACTGTTGAATTCATAGGACAATAAAATTTTGGTTAAAATACTGTATCCTGTGAATCTAAGACATGGAGTTCCCTGTTCTGGGTCGGACACCAGTCGAACCTCCACATGCTCATTCCCCCTGAGCCCCGGCTCCCCTGGTCCAATCGGTGAGGGAGAAGGAGAGCGTGGCGTCCTCACCCCCGAAGCCGTCAGGCACGTATGTCTTGAGGACGATGTTGCAGAAGACGGTGGGCAGGGACAGCGGCTTGTTGCCCTCGTTCCTCAGGGAGATGTGCCGGTACCCCGCCTGCAACCCGTCCAGGGGCAGAATCCGCTGGCCAATCAGCTTGTTGCTGTCGTCGTACACGGCGATCCTCAGCACCGCCAGGTCCGGCAGGATCACCTGGAGGCGGGGAGGGCAACAGCAGCATCTGGCACGATGTCCACTAACTGCCCTTCAGCATTGGGCTCTCTGTCCATAAGAAACAACCTGTGACCTTGCTGTGACCTTGCTGTGACCTTGCTGTGACCTGGCTGTGACCTGGCTGTGACCTGGCTGTGACCTGGCTGTGACCTTCTGAACCTGTGACCTTGCTGTGACCTTGCTGAACCTGACCTGGCTGTGACCTGGCTGTGACCTGGCTGTGACCTTGGTTCAGATGAGGGGCGGGATGGCCACTGACCTTCCTGAAGACGAAGGGCTCCTCGTTGTAAACGGGGTTCAGGCCGTTGTTCATGACCATCCTGGTGCGGAACTCCTTGCGGATGGTATCCGTGGGCAACCCGTACATGTCCACCTCCACGTACGTGCCGATCTTCTTATCCGACAGGAACTGGCATGAGAACACCTGCAGGGAAGGAGAAAAGACTCTGACAGGGTAAGTGGAACTAACAGAACCCTCTGTAAATCTCTATATAAAACATATCAAACAAAGCCATCTGCATAGGGCTGGACTCACACATCTCTATATTACAATATCACACAATCACCTTATATATATATGCCATTTAGCAGACCCTTTTATCCAAAGCAACTTACAGTAGTGAATGCATACATTTTTCAGTATATGTGGTCCCAATGGGAATCGAACCCCACAACATAAGCATTGTCAGCACCATGCTGTACCTACTGAGCCACACAGAACCAGCTTCCTAATTAATGCTGTCCTTCATGTGGTCTTGGAGGAGTTTCTGTGTGGGTGCATAATTTTCATAAAATTATATAAAATATCTGCAGGCTGGACGATCACTGGTCACTGACACAATTGACTGAAAGTGAAACTGACTGTGTTTTCTGTTTGGGACATTGTCCCTTTAGATTTTTATTTGTGGGTAAGTGGTGCTGGTCACCATTCAGCCGGAAGGTTTTACAACAACCTCTAGATCAGAAATCATATTTTTGAAAGAAAAAAAAAAGATGAAGCACAAAGCTGACTCACTTGAACGCTGCAGGTAGCAGCGATGACGCCATCTACAGGGGTTTCGGAGAAAGGGTCGAACATTCTGTCTGGCCGACGCATGAAGTCTGGTTTCAGCAGATACCTGCAGGCGATAAATAGCCAGTCATTTTCCAGCAGCATGTCTGCCTTCTGTTTTAAAATCAAAACGCAGGGTACAATAAGGGCATTATGACACAAGGCCTGAATTCACATCTCTTTCTGTCTCACTTCCAATTCACTGTCTCTACTTGGCTGGCTGTAATGTGCCCGGACATTGCCTGAGGCACAGTTTCACACTGGATAAAGGCTTTAATGAAAGGATACCATCGCTCACCCGCAGGAGCCGTTGTACTCAAACTTTCCTTGGTTCAGCTGCATGGCTAGATCTGTGAACGAAAGAGGAATGTACTACTGAAGCATTTCCTCGGGCGATTCATTTAAATATACAAAACATTATTTAACCGGCGTTAGAACTGTGTAAGGGAATGTTAACAGAGATGTCGAAGGCCTGAAAGCACAACTCGGCACTCCAAGTTTATACTCCCCTGAGTAATGACTAGCCCAAATGAAAACTATCTTCAGTGAAGACTACACAAGCATGAACAGCTATTCGGTGAATGCTGTGGATAAAAGTGTCTGCAAAATGGCATACATTACTGGCCTCTGTGAAAAGGGAAAACTCTCCCCAAGTCACTACCACCATGAGTGAACACTATTCTTAATGTACACAGCCTTAAGGGAACACTACCCCCAATGAAGACAATCAAAGAAAACACTATGGTAAGTGAAGACCACCCAAAGAGAACACTATATTGAATGAACTCTTCCCCAAGTGAACTTCACTACGAGTAAACCTTATCCCTCAGTGAGGGACGTACGTTTGACTGTCATACCCCTTGAACAAAGTTTATTTTTCAAGGCTTTCAATGGCCCATGACGTCTTTATATTCTACACCATCTCCAATATCGTTATACTGCAAATATGCATATACGACAGAGGCAGACAGATTTTGATCTAAAATCCCCCGGTACTTGATGGAGTCCATGATGCCATGTATCCTAACAAGGTTCCCAGGGCTTTTGGAAGTAAAGCAGTCCCACAAGAATATACAGAATCTTATTATGACACTGCGATGCCAAAGCCTCCTCGCACCGCCAACCCCCTCTACCGCCCAACGTCACCTGGGGTTTGGAAGTTGAGAGACACCATCTGGCAGCCGGCGTTCCAGAAGATTTGAGGCATGTAGTTGCTGGAGTCCACCCTCCCCCCTTTAGGGTAGATCCTGCTCATCTGCCTCTTGTTGTAGCTGCGTGTCTCGTTAGGGAACAAGGCCCGAGAATCCAGTCCAGACCCCACACCCATGTGGGGTCACCAGGTCCGAAAGCCGCTTTGGTTCACATCCCAGTGTATGATGTGTGAATGTTGCCGCCAAAAAATTGCCACTGAACAGTTGTCTACATGCGAATATCACATGATCGTATTTAACAAATGAGACAGCTTTCTCCAGTTTAAACACATATATATACAGTATATATATTTATCTTCTCACAAAGCAGGAGTTTTGGAGAGAGAAATGTTGTATCCATTTTTATGTGAATCTAACTTTTTTGATTATTGAATCTTTGTACCTCAGGAAACCCCTAGGAACTCTGCTGCTGTGGAAAATAGGTTGTTCATTTTAATTTAAATAAAGTACATTATTCACAATTGGCCTCTTGTGGATTAATAGCCTTAATTTAAATTTAAACACGGTACATTATTCACAATTTGTGCCCTGTGCTTTAATAGTTTTCATTTTAATTTAAGCATAGTACATCATTCACAATTCACGTCCTGCGGTTTAACAGTTTTCATTTTAAATTAAAATGAGTCTGCTTTAAAGGACCTGATTCATCCCATCATTCTTAGAAATGATAAAACAATTCAACGAGCTTAAATACAGTACATCACTCAGAAATGGTGTCCTGCACTTTAATAGCTTTCATCTTCATTTAAATATGGTATATTAGTCACAATTTATGTCCTGTGCATTCATAGTTCTCATTTTAATTTAAATACAGTGCATCATTCAGAATTTGATGTGCCGGCAGACACTGCTCCTAGCTCTCTGTTCGTAGATCACGTGAAGCTGACATTTAGTTTCGCTGAGTCACAAACTGAAGTGAAAGGATACTTCACAAACTCGATGGCGTTTGTCTTCAAGTACCCCAGGCCAACCGATTCATTGAATGATGACATGTTGTGATGGATATTCTTTTCTAAAAGTGGTTCGAAAATGTAAAAAATTAAGCAACATTTACTTTTTCTCAGTATTCTCGGTATTGCTCCTGGGCTACACAATACAACAGAAAATATACATTGTAGATTTCTGAATCAAAATTAGGAATCACTGTTACACATCAAACATGCCCATCAGTAACCCTGAACTTCACATGATCCTGTTATGATTGGTTGATGAATCAGCCAGTAGAAATAGAGTCATACCATAAAATGTTCCAATCTGACGAAACTTGCCTTTACGACTGCAGACAGGTTAATAACATTGATGTATCTATGTGGCTATTGAATAGAAAGATGTACTGCAGATAGTGCTGATGTCATAACGGCAACAGTTACCTTCAGCCACGACAAAGCCCTCAAACTTGATGGGCTGGGCGTAGTTAATCATGGCCGACATGTACGGGTGGATGTTGGTGGTGGCCCCCACATACTTGTAGGAGGCAATCAAGGCCTGCTCCTCATCTTCAGTGCTCTCGCCCCCCTTAAAAAACACAAACACGCTACTAAGTCCCCCTTCAGAAACACACAACCTACTAAACCCACTTTTTAAAAATTTGTAAGGGACAAGCGCAGAGAACATTGACAGCCGCAGAAGCAGTGCCCGATGCACTGTACCGCCTCCTCCGAGACGGCACTCGCCAAGCCGTCGACCGTAACCCGGTACTACAGGGCCACTCTTATGCACAGCGAACATCATGTCGGCCTCCCTCCCCCCTCCCTGGGGCAGACAGCGAATCTCCACCCCTGGTGGCACTCCCGGCCAGAGCCGAATCTGGCGAGACGGGGAATTGAACCCCGGTCTCCGTGGCCAGCGTCGGACGTTGTAACCACTGGGCCACGCGGGAGGCCTGAGAACATTTTTTTAAATGTATGTAGTTTATAACGGACAAATTGTTACACATCCTGAAGAGGGCACTACTGTGCCATGGATAACACAACTATACATCAGTACGGTTTGGCTACTCGATTGCATCGTGTTACTACCGTTTATAACCAGCTAGCTAATCATTTCAGCAGTTAGACAGGCCGTTTGTGTTTCTCATCACACTGCCTCAGGGATTTTAGGTATTTGATTGCCCCGACGTGAGAGAAAAATACTTTATCGTGTCTGATGGCATCTGTACTCGGAAATCTGTAGTGTTAGCTTTCTAGATAGCTAAATTAGATAAGTGCAATCTACAAAACTAATTAGAAAGTGAATTAGAATTCAATTTTTCATAAAATTTAGATAAAATCTGAGCCTTATCTACCGGGTTTTTCCAGTGCTACTAAACTCCCCTTCAGAAACACAAGCAGACCAGGGGCCCCACACAGGGAGAGGGGGACAAGGGGCCACACAGGGGAACAGGGTACCTTCTTGCTGTTCTCTTGATCAGAGGCCTCAGACATATCGGTTGTGTCCGCTGCGTCTGAAATATCATCTTCAGAGTCCTTACACAAAATCACAAAAGATTGAATAAATCAATATTTATTTTCTGTTATTCGGTTAAAGGTAGTCAACTTAAGGGATATTTTCCCCCTGTCAATCACATAATGGCATTGTATAAATCATATCAAAGATATAACTACATATATGTATATAAACTGAGTGTAGAGTGTGTGTGTGTGTGTGTGTGTGTGTGTGTGTGTATCTGATGCGTGTGTGTGTGTGTGTATATCTGATGTCTATGTATGTGTGTGTGTGTGTGTGTGTGTGTGTGTGTGTGTGTGTGTGTGTGTGTGTGTGTGTATCTAATGCATGTGTGTGTGTGTGTGTGTGTGTGTGTGTGTGTGTGTCTGATGTGTGTATGATGTGTGTGTGTGTGTGTGTGGAGCACTGGTCGTCAGCATGGTAACCAGGTTAAATGGCTGCGCACCTTTTTCCTCAGACTGTGTGAGTGTTTCAGTCTCAGTTCACCGCTGAACTTCAGCTCTGGGTGGGCCTCTTCTTCAACTGGGGAGGGAGCCAAAAGAGACGCTTACACTTCAACACTTCATACCACCAAAATACCCCATTTACACTATCATAATATCCCATTTACACACCAATAATATACCATTTACACTATCATAATATCCCATTTACACACCATAATACCCCATTTACACTATCATAATATCCCATTTACACCAAAATAGTATATATCCCATTGATACCACTATAATATACCATTTATACTGTGATAATGTACTAATTACATGACTATAATATACCATTTACATTGTGATAATACTCCATTTACATCACCATAATATCCTACTTCCACTACGAGAACATTCATGATCATTATGTCCCATTTACCCCAAAACACCTGCCCTTCACCATGATAATATCCGGTTTACAACAGTGGCAATGCTAATGTCATGACACGTCACAGCATGATCTATAAGCTCAATAATAATCGCGCACCTGCAATGAAAATGTAATAAAGGCTCAAAACAAAACCACTCTTTGAGAAAGAATCATGAGAAAGGGTGAGCAAATGTTAACACGGCTTTTGTGATTTCTTTTCATCTGTGATCGTGAAGCTGAGCGTAGCTGGTGCATACAGGAAATCCTTTAATTGATTCATTGCTTTTTTGCAAAGCTTTTCCTGAGGACTTTGATTAGTGCAGGTTGTTTGAGCCCCAGCAGAACCCAGCTAAGAGTTTCAGACTCAGCACAAACTGCAAACTGAGGAGCAAACTGTCGCTGTGCCGCAGCTGGAAACTCTTACCACAAACTGGAGACATGGCAGCTAAAACACAGCACAACACAGAAAGTATTTGCCACACTTACAGCGCCCATTTTAACTAACATTCAAATTCAAAATTCAAATTCAAGGTTCCTGCACTTCCATATGTCCCTAATTCATGGACTTTTCAGCCTTTCAAGGACCCATTTCTCCAAATTCAAGAGACACACTAAAGAGAGGTGTGTAACTGACTACACTCTAAAGAGAGGTGTGTAACTGACTACACTCTAGAGTAAGAGAGGTGTGTAACTGACTACACTCTAAAGAGAGAGTGTGTAACTGATTACACTCTACAGTAAGAGAGGTGTGTAACTGACTACACTCTAGAAGAGTAAGAGAGGTGTAACTGACTACACTGACTACAGTAAGAGAGAGTGTGTAACTGACTACACTCTAAAGAGAGGTGTGTAACTGACTACACTCTACAGTAAGAGAGGTGTGTAACTGACTACACTAAGAGAGGTGTGTAACTGACTAGAGTAAGAGAGGTGTGTAACTGACTCTGACTACACACTGAGTAAGAGAGGTGTGTAACTGACTACACTCTAGAAAGTAAGAGAGAGTGTGTAACTGACTACACTCTAAAAGAGAACTGACTACACTCTAAAGTAAGAGAGGTGTGTAACTGACTACACTCTAGAGTAAGAGAGACTCTACAGAGGTGTGTAACTGACTACACTCTAGAAGAAGGTGTGTAACTGACTACACTCTAGAGTAATAGTGTGTAACTGACTGTAACTGAACACTCTAGAGAAGAGTGTGTAACTGACTACACTCTAGAGTAAGAGAGGTGTGTAACTGACTACACTCTAGAGTAAGAGAGGTGTGTAACTGACTACACTCTAAAGTAAGAGAGGTGTGTAACTGACTACACTCTACAGTAAGAGAGGTGTGTAACTGACTACACTCTAGAGTAAGAGAGGTGTGTAACTGACTACACTCTAGAGTAAGAGAGGTGTGTAACTGACTACACTCTACAGTAAGAGAGGTGTGTAACTGACTACACTCTAGAGTAAGAGAGGTGTGTAACTGACTACACACTGAAATAAGAGAGGTGTGCAACTGACTACACGCTAAAGAGATGTGTGTGTAACTGACTAGAGTGGCCCCTCTGAGTGCTTCGGTCTTTAGCCAGGCGAACGGGTAGGTCAGCCCCGCTCCAAGCAAGCTCACCACTTTCGCTCTCGTCATCAGTCTCATCTTCCAGGATATTCGAAGGCGAGTTCGTTCCCCCTCCTTCCATGTGCCTCTTAAAGTCGTCTAGCTGCCCTGAGAACAGACATCACCACATCTCAAGTTATGTTTTCTCTTCCAAAATCTGCTATATTAGTATTGGTTGGGTTTCCTAAATAGGGATATGTAGTAATTTAACATCCA
Source organism: Aldrovandia affinis (assembly GCA_029706075.1). Classification (NCBI taxonomy): domain Eukaryota; kingdom Metazoa; phylum Chordata; class Actinopteri; order Notacanthiformes; family Halosauridae; genus Aldrovandia; species Aldrovandia affinis. The sequence continues at coordinate 1,445,999 of JAINUG010000205.1, read as the reverse complement.
AAAAATAAGAATTTGCACCGTGATTTTTTATACATTTTATCAATTGAATTTGATCTAGTTTTAAAACATTTTGTTTTCATCAATGTATATGCATATGCTGTTTTACATTTGATTTCAAGCAGTACAGTTTTTCATACATTTACACTTACATTTTAGGCATTTAGCAGACGTTCTTATCCAGAGCGACTTACGCAGTTTACATTTCTTTACATACAATCCATTTATAGAGCTGGATAATTTACTGAAGCAATTCAGGTTAAGTACCTTGCTCAAGGGCACAACGGCAGTGCTCCACCTGGAAATTGAACCAGTAACCTCTCAGTTACAAGCCCAGTTCCTTAACCATTACACTACACTGCCGCCTTTTCATGAAGGCAAAGTGTCGGTTTGATATTACATGTTATTTTATATAGATTTTGTTTTTCAAATTTGAGCATGATTTGATTCTATTTACTTGTGGGTGATAGTATTTCACTGTTGGGCCACATCGTTTCATGGACAGCTATGTGTCTTCTGAACATTGGGGATTATATTCGTGCAGGGATCACAAACTCCAGTCCTGGAGAGCTGCCGCGTCTGCAGGCTTTTGTGGTTAACTTTCTACCAACTGCCAATTTTTTTCCTGGGAAACAAGATGGTGGGCACTTTAGCCAATCAATAACTTAAATTAAGCACTTAAGAACGGAAACTTACCGAAATCCCGCAGACACTGCGGCCCTCTAGGATTTCAGTTTGATATCCCTGGGATAGCAGTTGTGCACAAGGCCACATGACACTTGATGTCATTATAAGGGCCAACCAATTCACATAGTGTGGAATTTAATTATATAAAGCCTAGTTGTTATTTAAACGTTTAGAAATCATTCCTTTGGGCCTCCCGCGTGGTTCAGTGGTTACAACGTCCGACGCTGGCCACGGAGACCGGGGTTCAATTCCCCGTCTCGCCAGAGTCGGCTCTGGCTGGGAGTGCCACCAGGGGCGGTGATTGGCTGTCTGCCCCAGGGAGGGGGGAGGGAAGCTGACATGACGTTCGCTGCGCATAAGAGTGGCCCTGTAGTACCGGGTTATGGTCGACGGCTTGGCAAGTGCCGTCTCGGAGGAGGCATTACTTCACCTTCGTCACTACTGGTCACAGGACTACGGCAGCTAACTCACATTATTAGGGGGGGATTTACATAAAATAGCGGGTCTAATTGGCTACCAAATTGGGAGAAAATGGGATAAAAATCTGAAACAAAAATTTAAAAAAGAAATCAAATGCTTATATGTTTCACCATGTTTATGAGGTGCTAAAACACATGTGCATTCCTTTAAGTGACTTAGTGGTATTTACACACGTAAGTACATATTTGTGTAAGGTCAACAGACGGCTAAGTAAATCTTATTCTTACTCTGTTCCACTTCAGGTTTTAACCGCTTGTTCTTGATGAGTATTTTCTTCCTGAGGTCTCCGGGGGAGGGTAAAGGCTGTCCCGGTCCGAGCTGCGATGCAAAACGTCACAGAGACAGGAGTTACTCGACGGAAGGAGCGCATCGGGGAGTAAAAGAGGACGCACGGCACGTGAGACAGACAGACCGGGAACGCCTCCAGCGGCTGTTTGAGTAACAGATCTCCAAAGATCTCCTCGCAGTGACGAGCCATCTTATACTGCTGCGGCTTCCTGGAGGAGACGTGGGCGGGGAGGGAGGGAGATGACATCATCAGTCTGCGCCCAGACCAGCACAGCACGTAACTGCAGACAGCGCACACTCTATGACAACATCTATACTCAAGAATCAAAAAGGCTCTGGAACACAGAGCAGAAGCATCCCAACAGCATTATCGCTATGATCGAAACAAATAAACGGATATGTTGTATACAGAAACAAATAAACGGATTGTATACAGAACATCACATACGTGCAGTGGTTTTCGAACGACAGAATCACAGGGTACTCAGACGACACAAAAGCCGTTTCTTTAATGGCTTGAATTACATCCTAAAATAACAGGAAATGAAATGAATAAATTACAACAAACACCACGCATCAGCACTGGAGAAATACTTATGTTAAAATAACTGAGTTTTACTGCTCAGTGTTTTAATATCCATACGGGGAGCGTTGCACAATGTGATTACACAATGTTGCATTATTTTTACATTTCACATCATGTTATTACATTTAATGACACCTATATATATATATATATATATACTGTATACATAATCATATAGTGCAATGCTCCCCAATACTCAATGTTGGTCTGTGTGTGTGCGTGTGTTCACCTTGAACATGATGTCAGTCTCTGTGCGTGTGTGCGTGTGTTCGCCTTGAGGAGGATGTCGGTGTGTGTGTGCGTGTGTTCACCTTGAAGATGATGTCAGTGCACATGGCTTTCCCGTGGGTAATAATGGGCTCCTGGTCTTCTCCTTTTCCATCCCAGCAGTCCAGCTCCACACACCTGAACACACACACACATGAACACAGCACGCATACACACGCATACGCGCCAGAATGCGCATGCACTCATGCACTCGAGCGGGTTAGGGGCAAAGTCTCACGGCGCTGAGGAGTTTTGGGGTGTGTGTCGAGGGGTCTTTGGGGTGTAGGGGGTAAACGATGACGGACGCCCCGATGTACCTGCACCCTGACAGGAGCACCTGCCGGTACATCTCCACGGAGGACTTGCCCCCAAACTGCCGGCCGGGCAGGTAGGTGTTGTGGGAGGAGCTGATGAAATAGTGGGCCAGCGGTTGGTCCATCTCCTGGTAAAGCTCCAGTCGGTCCAGGAACACCGGCGCGTTCTCGTCTGACATCAGGTACCGGCAGAACCCGTCACTGGATATCAGACCTAAAGCACGGGCAGCAAGAGGGTCATTTTTACATTTTACATTTTAAGCATTTAGCAGACGCTCTTATCCAGAGCGACTTACAAGATGTGCATTAATACATGATAGGAACAATCATAGTTAGCGCACAAGATCAGTGCAGTAATACAGCAATAGACATCATTGCAGGCGTCTGCATACCACACCTGTAACACTGGGAAGGAAAACGTTAGTGTGTTTTGGGGGGTTTTGGGGGAAGTATAGTGTTGAACAAGTAGTTTGAAGACAAGGTGAAGACAGGTGAAGACAATTTAGCTAGATGGACAGAGTTCAGTGGTAGTGGAGTGTGAAGAGGTGGGTTTTGAGTCTCTTGCGGAAGATCGCAAGTGATTCCGCGGTCCTGACCGATTGTGGAAGGTCGTTCCACCAGCGAGGGATCAGGACAGAGAAGAGGCGAGACCGCGAGGAGCAGCTGCCAGGCGCCCGGAGGGAAGGGTCAGAGGTCCAGCACAAAGATATCCATTCCTGCTGTAGTAATGAGACCTTGCTGTATTAGCATAGCATCGTGCATTAGTGGGAAAGAGTCCTGCTGTAAGAGCACAGAGCAGGGGTGGCCCAAGCTGGTCCTGGAGAGCCACAGGGACTGCTGGTTTTTGTTTACATCTTAAAATCAGCAACCAATTCAGAGCCGAGTAACCAGGTGAGGTTCAGAGCGTAATCAACTGCTTGAGTGCAACAGTAGTTGATTGACTGCTACAGAACCTTTCAAGGCATAAAACATCTGCTATGTCATAGATGGGAGGGTCTGCCAATTGGACAAACAGGCAGGTTATACTCCTCAAAACTGCTTTTAATTCCTTCGTAACTCCACAGTTGTCATTGGGAGCAGCAGATCAAATGACAAGTTTATGATTCTGATTCACCACTAGGGGGCAATACTACATATTGCTGACAAAAGTTTCTGTTTTGGATTGCATTTCTGTGCCTTTATTAAGTCTACTTCCTAGTCTTCTCATGAAAACACTGTCACAATACCTGTAGCGTAGAGTGTGCATATGAATGTGCGAGAGAGAGATATTCTCTCCTTGTTATGTTTTGCCACGTTTGTTTTTGTATTTTATTATTTTTCTCATCATTACGGTTCATTCACGTCTGTTTCCCCATCTGTCTGTGTTCCGTGTTTTTCAATAATCCACTCCTCGTCTTTGTTATTGCACTATTCGGTGATTTCGACTTTACGGGTTTTCTGTTTTCCTATCTTGTTTACTTCCTTCTTTCTTTCTAAACACTCTGTACATATTAGACAGATGTATATAGTACTAACCTACTAATCTACTAATCTACTAACATTAGGGATTTAGATTAAGTTACTAACATTACTAATGACTAATTATCTCACGCTTCTGTCTACCACTATCATTCTCTCTCTCGTTGTCCTATCCCTGTACGCTTCTCTCTTTTCGCTTTATCTGCACGCAGATTCTTTCTATGCGCTCCTCTCCTTCGAACTGTGCACCTGTCTACCTGCTAGTCCAGGTTGTTTCTTTTCAGTGTGTCTATGTGCTTCCCAGTCCGTGTCTTTTTTCTTCCCTCATTATTGTATTAGTGATCCCTATCGTTCTCACCTGTGTTCTTGCCCTTCTCTCCTCCCAGTCACACCTGATTCCTATTATGTTTCCCTTCCCCGTTTGTATTTAAGTTCCGTGTTTGCTTTCATTCATTGTCAGAACATTGATCATCATTCACTGTGCCGATTGTGTGTAAGCCAGAGTTTGTTTGTATTTTCCGAGACACCCCTTCTGTTTGACTTCGAGTTTGCCTTCCGATTTAGTTTGTTCGCCTTTCTGATTATTTGGTTTTGACTTTTGTATTGCCTTTTTGACTACTCTTTTTGATTTTGATTTTGTACCTTATCTTACTCTGACTATTGGCTTTTGAACCTTGCTTGTTGATTAAACGTTCCTTTACTTTACTGGTCCTTATCCTGGTCTGTTACCTTTACTTCTGAGGTCCTTGTTTGGACATCACACTCCTGTTACCTTTACTTCTGAGGTCAGGGTTAGGGTTAGGTGTGTGTGTGTGTGTGTGTGTGTGTGTGTGTGTAGGGTTGGGGGAGGTGGGGGGGCAAGAGAAAGAGAGAGATATTCTCCCGTTACCTTTACTCCTGAGGTCAGGGTTAGGGTTAGGTGTGTGTGTGTGTGTGTGTGTGTGTGTGTGTGTGTGTGTGTGTGTGTGTAGGGGGAGGTGGGGGGCCGAGAGAAACAGAGAGATATTCTGTCCCGTTACCTTTACTCCTGAGGTCAGGATCCTGCTCGTACATCTCTATGATCCTCAGAGCTCGTTTAGCGTCATAGATTGGAAACAGGATCTCATTCAGACGAGGATCCCGTTGGTTCTGCCAAAGAACACAAACACCTTTCACAGCGCGAGTCTTCACACACACCCAAGAGCGTGTCTACACAGAAGGTGTACACAGAAGGTGTACAGAGAAGATGTAGCTTCACAGGCAAACGAATGAATCAAAGAGCCAATAAAGATGCAAATGCCCAAAGCACAAGAGGGATTTTACAGCAGATTTGCACAAAAGCACAGCAAACACTATTACCCTGATACTACAAGTGTCAGTTTAAGAGTGCATTCACTAAACACTGAACACTTAATGAAACAGAGGCACACAAAAACCAAAAAAAAGGACTTCATTTCAAAGCGAAAAGCAACAGTTCTCACAGCAAAGGCGTTCGAAAACAAGAATTTGAAACAGATGACAAAAAACTGTTTCATCATTCAACACTGTTGAACTGTGAGGCCATTTAGCGCAGTTACAGAGAGCCAGTCCCACACACACAAATCCAGCCAAACAGATCCGGTCTGACAGGTAGGACACCAAGCACCACGGCACACCAAGAAGCAAGTGTTATGCCCTGGGGGTCGTCCTGGTTACAGATGATGTAACGGTGGGGGGGGGGGCGGATTGTGCCATATGCGAGGGTGTGGAGGGGGGGTTGTGGCTGGTTGCATAAGCGAAGCTCAAACACAAACGACATAGTTAATAAGTGTAAAAAAACGCTTACTTCGTTCAGAAAGCTGACTAACTGGCCTACGCTTAAATAATCACTTTTGTCTCCGTTGCTGAAAAGGAATTGGTTAGAAATAAAAGTTACACTTTTCAGTTGATGAAGCTGAAAAAAAGACTCAAATGTACTACAGTAGGTAGTAATAATAACTGACAATATATAATAATGTAATAATGACTAATAGTAGTAATAGTAGAAGTGTTTCCATAAGAAGTGTGTACATAAATATATTTTAAATGCTAAACAGCTAGACTTTAAATCCTACCAAACACTGTAGGCTATAACTAAGTGACCCGATGCGCTAGGCTGAATCCACTCTGTGCTTTGTGTCAGGGGTGATGTACAGTATATCTGACCCTGGGTAATCACATCCTCTGCACACAAAGCAGCTCTGAACAAGCAGTGCAAAACCAGCACAAGGTGTTGTTCACGGTCCAGTGGCCCGGCCATCCAATGTCACATTACCGCAATCCGTCACACAAGCCCGGCCAGGGCCTCAACGGCACAGGCCGGTCTGTCTGCGTGCTGAGCGTCAACGTGTTTTTAGCCAGCTTTGTGTCTCAGTTTGGATCAGCGAGTCTCTCTGTGGCTTTGGATGAAGCCAGGATGAAGTTTGGACGTGTCAGGACGAAGACAGGTATTTTGGCCTGACTGCGGTTCGATGTCGCTCAGGCGGGACGGCAGACTCACAGTTTCCCGAACAGCTCCTCGATGTCAGTACGGGGGCAGATCTTCTGGGTGAGGGCGTAGAACTTGTCGAAGGTGAAGACAGCGTGCTCGATTTCATCGTTCTGGAACCGGGGGCGTGGGAAACGGGCAAAGCAGAAATGAGGCACTCCCACGTCATGGCTCGCCCCCTCTCGTTCCACAAACTGAACTACTTATCACGTCGCCACACAGCTGTCCATATCGGTGTCAGACAAACAGACGGACGGACGGACGGGGTCACCTTTCCACTGGGCAGGCCCAGGTCCTTGAGCGCTTGGAAGATCCCCTTTTCTGTTTTGCCGGAGGCAAAGGTCCTGGTTATGCTACAGGAGGGCAGAAGACAGTTTATTACATTAACCTGTCATCAATATTCAATTAATTACCTCTGGCAAAGTCAGTCAGTCATTTCTTTCTCTCTTTTTCAGAACCCCGCTTTTGTTTCGTGTGGCAGTTTGGCATTATGGTTAAGGCAGTGGGCTTGTAATGCAAAAGTCACAGGTTTGAATCTCAGGTACCCCTTTCTTTTCACTCTGAAGCCATTGTGTCAGAGGAGTGCATTTCACGCACAACTGACTTAATACAGGCACCCAATCAACCAGAGAAACTGCTCTTGCATGGTGAGTGGGGAAACCCTGACAACCAAACCCCTCCCTCCCTCCCTCCCTAGGCCACCCAACGGCCAATTGGCAGCTGCCAACAATGACGTCTATTGCAGTGTTACTAACCTGATCTATTGCACTAACCATGTTTAATCTTACCATGTATAAATGCACTTTCTGTAAGTTGCTCTGGACAAGAACGTCTGCCAAATGCCTAAAATGTGAAAATGTTCATTGTGCGCCACCCCGCAGGGCTCCACCACAGTTGGCACTGGCATTGTCAGGATCGGATCCAGACTGTGTCGCACATCACTGCACTGAAAGCTTATGCTTTTGGCTCGATGAACCACCCAGAAACAAAGTTAAAGTGTCTGGTGTCTTTTATTTCCTTATAGCTATCGGTAAAGGAACAGCAGTGGGCACTCTTACCTCCTGACAGGAATCTTTCCGTTCACGTTAGTCAAAAATGACAGCTTCATCCAGCTACACAAGGAAGAAATAGAGTCACAGACGGAGGCTTAGTGACAGTGACACGGTATAAATCAGACATGTAAATACCATGCCTCCGGCATACTTTTATGCGAGTTACTACAGCATACATATGCGAGAGTGGTTCAGACTCAACACCTGTCCGTATGGCCATATTTCAGCTTTACGGCTACAGAGAGACTCCCTCGTTGCTATTTTCTAACATGCTTTGCAAACAGATATTAAAGTTGAATTACCTAATGGGCATGCTCCGGTACTTACTGTTTTTTCAGGCAGCTCATTGGACACACGTTGTTCGCTCGGAAGTTGTGGATCAGGGACTTCAGGCCCTCCATCCATCGCTGGGCGCAAACAGGAAATAAAACACTCGTGTGAGCGCAGTGCGAACAGCACAAGACAGGTGCCATTTCCAGAGAGACCTGGTGGCACTAATGCACTCCTCTTCGGGATTTACAGTCCCCGCTCTACAGTATTATAAACACTCAGGCAATTACGCACGACAGGGAAGGAGAGAAAACGAACAGAGGGCGCACCCAGGAACCCTGAGCTAATATGCGAAGCTGTGATTATTCAGTGTCGTTAACACTGGATACGTGTTCTGGAGAACAGAGAACAGAGACCTCTTCTCTACTCTAACTCTTTGGTCATATTCATCAACACTTTGTAGAGCACTGAAATAAATTGGGGGTTTTTTTGGGGGGTTTCCACTTTTAGGGCCATGGATGTGTGGATCTATGCCCTCTTGGCTAAGCTTGTTTTGTTTGTTTTCATGGTTCTTTTCTCTGCGGCGAAAGCCAAATTAATGCAATCATTTCAGCTCTCACTGGGATCCATAGCTTTTGGCCTTATCAGAAACTCCTATATATACATAGACATGCATATGTGAGCCTTGCAGGCCCCTCTGCTGCGTACTGTATCTGCAGGAAGTTTCCCTCCTTATCGTTTCCTGCAGTGAGTCACTCCATCCCAGTGTTCTGTGAGGGAGAAGTTTTTTCACACAGCAGACCGCAGAAGGAAGAGGAAGAGGAGAGCCTGTTTCATTCTGAAGAGTGCAGCACTCTTAATACATCTGGGACTGGGCCCGTTTTCTTCCCTCAGGGACGAGTGAACAGAAGGAGCTGGGCCTGAGTGCGCGCAAGGAAGGGACAGCTGCTGGGGACCGCCATGTCCCGCGGGGACTGACTGGGTCAATCATGCCGGCCAGTGAGCCAGGCAGTGGGGCCCAAAGTCCTCCACCTGGTCTACGTCTCACCTGCAGTCACTGGGGGGGCGCCACGATGGGGTCAAACTCAACAAAATGTGCTGTTTAGTTTCAGCTCCCACAATTTCATCTCGTTAGCCTGTGAGAATTTTCACCAAAACCAAACAATTTAATTCTATTTGGTTTTGCCTGAGGATTTGGGAAGTTGACTGTACAGTATGTGGAGTTGCTGACACTCAAATGCACAAGGGGGACACAGCCTCTGGAGCGGCGAGAATCACTCCATCCCATCCGCACATGCAGTACATATGATGGGCAGAGAGGTGTGTGGTGAGACCTGCTCAGCTCAGTGGGGTGAGAGCTGACTCCTTGTTCAACACCAGAGTTGATTAAACAGGGTTAAGACAGACTGTGAGGCAAACCCAGACGTAAACTAGCCATACAAACAAATTGGGCTGCTTCGTTCCAGCGTGATACCAACACGTGAACGCATCACAGTCTGTCTTTACCGTGTCCTGTCCAACACAGCAAAGTGAAAATGTACTTCCTGTTAACCGCAGCAAAATGAGACTTGACTTCCTGTTCCTAGTTCAGCACAGCAGAGTGAGGGTCCACTTTATGTTTCCGTTCAGGGTTAATAAAGTCATTTGAGGATCAACAATTTCCAATCAGACATTTCCAATTAGTGATGCCAAACCAGAAATAAAATAGGTCCATGTACCCAGAGACCATTAAGAAAAATAGTAGTAGATATTTTAGGAATGAAGACTCACTTCCTGTTTCTGAACGGTGCAGTGGGAAGGAGGTGTTTACCTTGGCGGTGTGGCTGCTGTCTGCCAGCAGGTACATGAAGCTCAGGTTTACCAGGTCAGTTCCACTGCAGATGCAGATGATTCTGTTCTCCAGGTCACTCTCTGCCTGTCCCAGAGTCTCCAGGCACGACAGGAGCTTCGGGTCCTGGGGAGAGAGAGGAAGACAGAGGGAGAGAGACCAGAGTCGGACACAGAGGAGCTGTTACGGACACACCAAGGGTTACCTGAATGTGGGGATATTTGTTACCTGTGAATGTGAGGTATATTTGTGAGAGTTACCTGTGAATGTGAGGGATATTTGTGAGAGAGTTTACCTGTGAATGTGTGGGATATCTGTGAGAGAGTTACCTGTGAGTGTGAGGTATATTTGTGTGAGTTACCTGTGAAAGTGAGGTATATTTGTGTGAGAGTTACCTGTGGATGTGAAGGATATTTGTGAGACAGTTACCTGTGAATGTGAGGTATATTTGTGAGAGTTACCTGTGAATATTTGTGTGAGGGTTACCTGTGAATGTGAGGTATATTTGTGTGAGGTTGAAGGTTAGCGGTGTGAGGTCTTACCTTGGGTGGGACAGTGCTGCGGATGCAGTTGATGAGGGAGCTCTCTAAAACCTGGCCCTCCTAAAGTAACACAGATCAGTGAGTGACTGCACAGTGCTCAACACCACCCACCATCTATTAACACCTTTTATCACAGTTACTTTTACAGTTGTCTCATCTCCTTTTTGAGCATATAGCTATTTCTCTTTGAGCATATAGCTATCATGAATTTACTTGTATATTTATTTATTGTGTAAAAGTATATATGATGTTAGAAATATAGGCTATTTCTAACATGACTGATAATTAAATCATATTGTATTGTTCTGCATTGTATTGTAATTTAATTCATTATATTGTAAAATTCTCCTGAAGGGATTCTGATGGGTCTGGTATCGATCCCTGACCGTGCCAGTGCTAACTGCGGCCGGCAGCCCTGCATGACGGCTAAAAATTGTCTGTGGCATCGCACAGAGAAGCAGGGTTACTCTCGGCAGGACATTTCACAACTTATCACACCGAAGTGACTCCTGTGGCTGACCGGGCATCTGCAGTCTGCCTGCGTTTGCTGTTTGAGTGCTGCAGTGGTTTGGCAAAATGCCAAACCCAGCTGGTGAATTTCAGAGTGAAAGGAAGCACACATTTTGGAGGACGAATGTGCTAGTCTGTGCTTTCCTGAGTCTATGGGGGGCAGTCTAAAGGGTCAACGAATATGATTGGGAATCCCAAACTGAGGAGAATAAATATATATGCCATTTAGCAGATGCTTTTTATCCAAAGATCTTAATAAATAATATATAGGCCTCCTGCGTGGTCTAGTGGTTTCAATGCCCGACGCAGGCCACAGCGACCGGGTTCGATTCCCCATTGTGCCAGAGTCGGCTCTGGCCGGGAGTGCCATTGGGGCGGCAATTGGCTGTCCGCCCCAGGGAGGGGGGAGGGAAGCCGACACACACAGTTCACTGTGCACAGGAGTGGTTCTGGGGTTACGGTTGACGGCACGACGAATACGGCAGTCACAGGACTACAATAGCGAACTATGAGGGAAGGGGATTGAACTAAGCACAGTGGTAATTGGCTACCAAATTGGGAGAAAAACGGGGTAAAATCAGAAAAATAAAATGTAAAAAATAAAATAAAATAAAAAATACATAAATAAAGATCTTAAGCTGATTAAAAACATTTGCTCTTCGTACTTTCTAGCAGGGTGAAATATCTAAATGGCTATTAAAATACTGCAGCAGCAATGCTACTGGACGTGTGGTATGCTAATGTCGGCTCTGGTTACACAGTAACTTGTAGCAGTAAATCATCTGTAACCACCTTGGGTCTGGAGGTCAGGGAGGTGCGTTTGTGTGGCCAGCAGGAACCAGAAAGTTCTTTGTGAAAGAGGAGGATGTGGTGCGCCAAAGAATTCTCGCTGCAAACAGACACCGGACGGATGCCCGGAGAAGCTGACAAAGTAAAAACAGACCCGGGGAACACCTGCAGGAGTCTCTGCCATCTCACCTTTCCGTCGCTCTTCCATGACAGGAAGAAGCCAAACTCATCCACTCTGAAGAAACAGTTTGGCTCAAAGACAAAGGGGTCCTGTAAAAGCAATGTTCTGACATGAATAAAAGCAAAACATGTCCTTGAATAAAGGTACACACAGATGGTGTGAAATGTTTCGCTGTACACATGCAAAAGGCGGTGAAATGGTCAAATTACAGGAGGTAGACAAAATCATTGGAACACAAGGTAAAAAGGACTCATGTTTGGAAGTAACTAAATCACAATTAAAAAGGAGTCTACATATGTTTTTCATATTAATTGGCAATTAATACTAATTACCAATATGTTTCTACTATAAAATATGTTTTAAAATCAATGTGAGTTTCTATTAGGTGAAGTCAAATAGTTGGTGCCCGAATTGCATGGGCATCAGGCACAGAAAGGGCAAAATTATTTAATGTGTCAAGGGGAACAGTGTCCAAAATCATGTCAGCACATGCCAAACAAGGAAAAAATGCATCAGGAAAGAGGAACAGTAGTCGCAAGTCAAAGCTCACCGACAGGGATAGATGGACACCTAACAGGATGTTTGCTAAAACCTCAGAACTGAATCTACATCTCCGTGACACTATCTCTGTAAAAACGATGCTTCCCAAAGCTGATCTCTATGGTAGGACTGCCATTCACAAACCGCTTGTAACCAAGGCCAATGTATAACCTGGTGTAATGAACACAAAACTTCTGAGTTACGGAAGAAAGTAGTATGTTCTGATGAGTCATCTTTGACTCTTTTCCCTATGTCTGGAGAAAGCCAAAGGAAGCCTTCAACCCACATTGCCTGTTCCCAACTGTTAAACATGATGGTGAATCTGTTATGGTATGGGCAGCCATATCATGGGAGTCACTGGGTCAAATTATTGCTCTGCTTGGTAGAATTACAGCCAAGGAATACAAAGCCATTTTAGGCTACCAGGTGCACCCTATGGTGCTAACATTGTTTCCTCAAGATGTTCCCATATTCCAAGATGATAATGCCCACATACACACTGCTAAATGAATTAAAAAATGAAGTCAAACACCTTTCATGGTTTAACCTTAATGGGAAGTTCTGGAACGTAGAGTGCAGAGTACATTTCCACCGCCTTCATCTTTCAAAGAACTGGAGGCTTTCCTTCTTGAAGAAAGGTCCAATATCCCACTATAAACAGTTCAAACCTCAACCAACAACATTTCAAGAAGATCTGAAGCTGTTCTCAAGGCAAAGGGCAGCCCAACTCCTTATTGGTTAATAACTATTCATATCTTGAATAGTTTCCATTATTTTGTCTACCTCCTGTAGGTATTACATTGTTTATACAGACAGGTGCTTAAACAAAAGCTGATGAAAGTGTAAGAACAACCTTGAGAGATATGAAAGAAAATGTATATTGGGCTTATACTTACAAAAATGCACCTCGTTATATTAACTGAAATGTATCATATAATGCTTTTTTGCCATTATCTACAGAATGTATTTATTTTTCAACACCCAGTTCATAATTATGAATTTGTGCCCAGAAATGAGTAGCTATCCAAATATGCTTCAGTCCTGAAACATCCCACTATAAAGATCTGGGGCTGATTCATGGAGCATTAGCCTCTGTTCTGGTTGACACAGAATGAATGCGGTCGCTCCAGGCCGGATTCTTAGTGCTTCCTGATTCAATTAAAGACAACATTTTCACTGCAGCCTTCCAACTAGCGTTTTGTTCAAGCAAGCAAAAAGCCAGAAAATCAGTCCATGGGAAAATGTGATTATGTTGAAGCTCAAGTGGCAGAAACCTATAGTAATATTTCTTCTTTTATGTTTTAACTCACTGGCCTAGTACAATGGAGAGGTCCAAAAGAGAGCTGGCAACTGGGCTACACTCTGAATGTAACAAACAGCTGAGGCCTCTTTATTCTACAAAAGTAGTTCCCAAACTATGGGTCAGGACCCACTAGTGGAACATGGAAGGGGTTGATGTGTGTCACGGGAAACATGGGGGAAAATCATTCATTGATTTAATTCACAGCAATTGACTTAAATACAGAAACATGCAGTTGTTTTGATGTACGCTAAAATCATTTAACTTCAATAATTTCTTGCATTTTACGATTTTCTGGGAAATCGAATTAATTAATGCAAGTAATGTACTTTTTCTGACTGGCATTTTCACTTCTTCTAAACATACCTTTTTTTCATTTGGAAGGAAATGCATGACATCTCACATTAAAGCCAAGAGACATTCCAGCCAGTGAGCTGCGTCAGAGTCCTCTCCAATACCCAGCAATATTGATGCATTACATCACTTCCCAATGACCCCAAATTATGTACAAAATGTCCTGTTCTGTTCTGTGTTTTCATATGTGATGCAGGACTACAGTGAATGTTCCAGGTCACTACTGACTCAACAGACCTGTAATGTGAATAGTAAATGTTCTGTGTTAGCTATGACACTGTCCAAGATAAGCAGTATACAGTATGTTCAGTGTTAGCATGGCTATGATGCTATCATAAATAAGCAGTACATGTTCAGTGTTAGCATAGCTACGATGCTATCATAGATAAGCAGTATATGTTCAGTGTTAGCATAGCTATGATGCTATCATAAATAAGCAGTATATGTTCAGTGTTAGCATAGCTACGATGCCATCACAGAGAAGCAGTATATGTTCAGTGTTAGCATAGCCGTGATGCTATCATAGATAATGACAGTTCATCTTGTGAATTTATTATTAATCTCACACAGCACCTTACACCCAGAACACACAGGCGATAAATTGACCATGGGACTTACCTGGGTGTTTAACAAAGAAATTACACATACAAACACACACACACACTCACAGTGTTATGCATTAGTTTCTTACCTCATCAAATCTGTCAAAGGAAGCCCCCTCCTGCATAAACTCCGGGATGTGTTTCTGCCAGTTGAACTCATAGGCTTTGGCCATGGTGGTCACTCCCCACACTTTGAGGGAAAGAAAGGAGAGACTGAGAGTAAGCGTATGAGTCAGGCGAGGAGTGTGAAAGAGGGAGGGGCTTGGGTTAGTGACGGTATGAGAGAGAGGTATTCGAAGAGGCTCACATATCCTGGTCCAACAGGAGTGCACACATAGATCTCTCGAAAGCTTATTTTTACAGCGCAGTATTATTTTATGCATTTATTTATCAATGTACAATTATTCATTCTGATCATGCAAAGCATTGATTTGCATTGTAAATTAGCAAATAGGCTTTTCACTGATATTCCCAAAACAGTAGTTCCAGTGATTCAGCATCCACTAGATAGCATCAGATGTCAGGGTCTGCAATTTCAGGCTGAACTGGTTCTTTAATGTCTGCTTATAAGTCATAACATCTTCCCTTTGAGGGCTATAAACCATCTGTAGCCTCCTGTATGAAGAGGTTTTCCACCACCAAAATGACAAGTTTTATTAAGCCAATCCACGGTTGCAGTTTGAGCTGATGGACATAAAACGGAAACAGATGGGAAAGTGGTCCTAAGGGTAAGCATGTGCACCTCTGTCTCAATGAAGTAAAGAAAGGACAGTTACACACTTTTACTTAAAAGCCACCACCACACCCTCACACTACCCCCAGATTACAGGCAGGATTCAATACATCTAAATGTCTACTCAAACATAGTTTGGAAATCTACAATTGAGAAATCACCTACATATTTTTTTTATAGATTTTACCCGGTTTTTCTCCCAAATTGGTAGCCAATTACTCCTGCTGTGCCTAGTTCAATCCCCTCCCTCATAGTTCACTGCCATAGCCCTGTGACCGGCAGTGACAATGGTGAAGCGCTGCCTCCTCAGAGACAACACTCGTCATGTTGTCGACTGTAATTCCGGCACCCCAGAACCACTCCTGTGCACAGCAAACTGTGTCGGCTTCCCCCCCCTCCCTGGGGCAGACAACCAATTGCCGCCCCGGGGCCACTCCCGGCCAGAGTCGACTCTGGCACGACGGGGAATCGAACCCCGGTAAAATTAGTCAAAGTTAAGGATAGATGTTGATTGATCCCAGCCCACAGTCTCACTAAGACTAATGAGCCATGCAGTGCTTATGCCTGAAAATGACTGCTGCTACTCCTATAACTGCTGCCAGTGCAGGCAAATGGGGTGGGCATCCCAGATCAAGGGCGTAACCACATATTAAATATTGGTGGGGACATAATGAAAAGGAGTGTTTCATATCTACCAATTATTGGGGGGGACAGATATGACTGTTTTGAATATTTTCATTACGCCTATGTCTCAGATCATTCAAAACTCATGATGCGCATCTCACGTCACAAATAGCACTGACATACAAGACAAACATTTTCTCAATCTCTGTTCCGCACCATCCAACATTCAGCAACTAGCTCCTGTTTAGCACCGAGGCAGAGGGGTGGGACAAATTATTCATGTTTCGCCAGCCTGTGCTACTCAGGGGAGAAATAAAACACGTCTAAATAGGAGGGGAGTAAATCTACAGGCTGATCAAACATGGCAGAGGCAGATTTTACTCAGTTGACTAAATGCCAAAACACAGTGTGTGAATAATGAGCCTTAAGACCTGTTACACCTGAATGATTTACACCCATGCACATCGAACTCACAAACTGCTTCATAGCAACTGTCACTGTTTCCTCACTTAACTGGGTAAGCCTGCAGCCATGGCAACATGTACCCTGCCCCTGCCAAATTGCTGAAGCTCAGCAGGGTTGGGCTTGGTTAGTGCTTGCATGGAAGACCTGCTAGGCAAACTAACTTCCCTCTGGACCCCAACCCCCTTAAGAAAACAAAGCTGTAGCGTAGTGTAGTGATGGGGATACTGTGCCGTAGGAGACAGCATCTTGTAAAATGAGACACTAAATCAAGGATCAGACTCACTGTGGTCATGAAAGATCTCATGACACTTATCGCAAAGAGTAGGGGACTCCCTGGCTTAGTAATTGGCTTACTAACTCCTTCCCTCTCCACCTCAACTGATGTTCGGTGGGTCTTCTTCTTCTCCACGGACAATGCTTCTGAATGCAACGTTGATTCATTAGCTAATTAAGAACTTGTGCGGTGGCAAATATTTTACATAAAGCATTCATAATTCAGCACAAACATGTATTATGTATTGTGCTTGTGACCTGCAGCATTAATATTTAAGAACATGTGGTTACTTCATTATGGGTGTGTTTGGGGCTGAGTGCAAAGTGCAGAGTAAAATGTGTGAGGGGCCATTATGGGGCAGTTACAGATACGGCTGGAGAAAGCATTCCCATATCACTCATGGACAAAGTACCTTTACAAGCAGCAGCCAGACTGAAACCAGTTGCTTCCATTGGCATATGACACGTTCTAAAATCAAGGCCCGGTTGTCCAGGTAACAAAGGCTTTGCATCAGTTGACAAGGAGCCTAAAAGTAGCGTGATTATAATGCCAAGCCACTCCCACTGAGCAGTGGCATAAAACCCCACTGATTCCCATTTAACCAGGACAGGTTTATCTGGGACAAAAGTCAGGGACTTCTTCTCTGGCGTCTTCATGATGTCATACTTCCGTTGTTTTGTTCAAAATGAAAAACAGTACTGTCCATTTTAATGCAGGAGCTGTTTGTACACTTTAAAGGGCTGACCAGCTCCATTCCGTCCCAATGGCTCAGTTAGAGGTAACGTCCAGATTCAGATTCAGATTCAGATTTCAGATTCAGATTCCTTTATTTGTTACATCTGTGATACTAGGTACACCAGAGTAAAAATCTTGGGCCTGGCCCCTCAACTTCGCAGCATCAGAAATACACACAGAAAAACCTGCGCGTGCTGGGTCTGTGCAGGTGTGTCTGTGTCCACCTGGTAGTGCAAAATTGGCAGTTGGGCTAGCTAGGCTAGTGGCCAGAGTTCAGTAGCCTGATAGCTTGGTGGAAGAAGCTGTCTCTGAGCCTACTGGTCCTGGCCTGGAGACTGCGGTACCGTTTGCCTGACGGTAGCAGCTGGAACATGCTGTGGTTGGGGTGGCTGGGGTCTTTGATGATCCTGTGGGCTCTGCTGGCACACCGGCTGTTGTACAGTTCCTGGATGGAGGGGAGGGGCGTGCCTCTGCTGATGTGTTGAGCGGACCGCACCACCCTCTGCAGTGCCTTGCGGTTGAGGCCTGAGCAGTTTCCGTACCACGCGGTGATGTTGCCGGTCAGGATACTCTCAGTAGTGCCTCTGTAGAAAGCCTGCAGGATCTTGGGCCCCATCCCGAACTTCTTCAGCCGCCTGAGGTAGAAGAGGCGTTGTTGTGCCTTCTTGACTACGTGGCCAGTGTGGGCGGACCAGGACAGGTCCTCAGTGATGTGGACACCGAGGAACCTGAAGTCACTGACCCGCTCTACAGTGGACCCGCCGATGGTGAGGGGCTCCTGCCTCTCTCTCTCCTTCCTGTAGTCCACGATGAGCTCCTTGGTCTTGTCAACGTTGAGAGATAGGTTGTTCTCCTGACACCATTGTGCCAGGTTGCTGACCTCTCTCCTGTAGGCCGTCTCATCGTTGTCCGTGATCAGGCCTATCACCGTCGTGTCATCGGCGAACTTGATCACCCTGGTGGAGCTGTGCGTGGCCACACAGTCGTGGGTGTACAGGGAGTAGAGGAGAGGGCTCAGGATGCAACCCTGGGGGGCCCCGGTGTTGAGGGTCAGAGGGGTGGAGGTGATGGGGCCCATCCTCACCACCTGGCGCCGGTCCGACAGGAAGTTCAGGATCCAGCCGCAGAGGCTGGGGTTCAGCCTCAGGTCCCAGAGCTTGGTGTTGAGCCTGGAGGGTATTATGGTGTTGAACGCTGAGCTGTAGTCCACGAACAGCATTCTCACATAGGTGTTCCTCTTCTCCAGGTGGGTGAGGACGGTGAGGAGTGCGGTGGAGATGGCGTCGTCCGTGGATCTGTTCTGTCTGTATGCAAATTGGTAGGGGTCCAGGGTGGGCGGTAACAGGCTACAGATGTGCTTTTTGACTAGCCTCTCGAAGCATTTGCTCACGATGGGTGTGAGTGCAACAGGGCGCCAGTCATTTAAGCCTGTTACCTTGGTCTTCTTTTGGCACCGGGACAATGGTGGCTGACTTGAAGCAGGCGGGACTATCCCAGTGGAGAGGGATAGGTTGAATATGTCTGTGAATGGACCAGCCAGCTGCGACGCACACACCTTTGATCACTCGACCCGGATCTCGTCAGGTCCGGCCGCTTGCAGGGGTTGACGCGCATAAATTCCTTGCCGCACTGGGTCCTCAGTGAGGACGAGGGCGGAGCTCGTGGTCTGCGGAGGTTGGTGCTCTCATCGGCGTACTGTCGCTCACCTCGGCGGCCGAAGAAGTTGTTCAGCTTGTCCGGGAGGGTGGCGCCGTCGACAGCTGTGCTGGGTTTCTTTTTAAAGTCTGTGATGGTGTGCAGGCCCTGCCACAGGCTGCGTGGGTCGTTGTTGCTAAGCTGGCCCTCCAACTTCACCCTGTAGTCGTGCTTGGCGTCTCTGATCGTCCTCCGGAGCTCGTAGCGGGCTGTTTTCACTACTGCCTGGTCTCCAGAGGCGAATGCAGTGTCCCTCTCTCAGAGCGGCCCGCACGGCGCTGTTGAGCCAGGGTTTGTTGTTTGGGAACGTGGCGGACAGTTTTTGTCGGGACGTCGAGTTCGAGGCAGTTCAGAACGCACCCAGACACGGCTGACGTGTATTCGTTTACATCATTGTTTGACGCTTCACGAAACATCTGCCAGTCCAGGCCGCTCGTTCTGTCCTGTAGGGCGGCGTCCGACCAGCAGTGTACTGTCCTTGTGGTGGGGGGTGACCGTTTCAGCTTCTGCCTATAGGCAGGCAGGAGCAAGACAGAAGAGTGGTCAGATTTGCCAAATGGGGCGCGCAGGAGTGGTTTGTAGGCATCCCAGAAGGGGGAATAGCAGTGGTCTAAAATGTTATTTCCCAGTGTTCATGTTGATGTGTTGGTAGTATTTAGGTAATACTGTTCAGTCTGGCTGAAGTCCCGCGATTACGATGGCACCGTCTGGGTGTTTGTTCTCAGTCTGACTGATCATGCCACACAGTTCTTTCAGCGCCAGCTCCTTACTAGCTTGTGGTGGTATGTACATGGCTACCATAACAATAACGGTAAATTCCCGTGGTAGCCAGAAGGGCCGACAAGTCACTGTGAGATATTCCAGGTCGGGTGAGTAGAATGATATGGGGGGGTGAATGCTAGTAGAAGCACACCAGTCCGTGGAGACCATTATAGCCACCCCTCCCCCAGTTGAAGTACAGAAGTTCTAAGATCCCCAGTTCTTGTGACATATCCATGTTCTTTGCCAGTGCTTCCTCACATTATAGCTCTTGCTCCTTGACCTTTTTCAAGATGGCGTATACAACAGGATATGGCCCCATACTCTCTGCTGCCCTACGGCAAATTCAACAGAGCCTCACTGTTACAACACATTAAACTGTATACTTCACAGCTGAGTTGACCTTGACCTAAAATGACATTAGCGTCTCATAAATATCCCCCTTTTCTATAATCTGGAAATTTCAAGGTCATCTGTGCTGTGCAGTTTGGATGAAAGAGGATGAGATTTATCTGCATTACCCACGGTTGACTCATTTTTACATTTTCAGCTGAGCAGGGGCTGTATCTGAGAGTCATATCAATCGGCAAGTCGATGAAACTGTGTAGCCAGGGAGAAAGCTCATAACATGGGAAAACAACTCAATTATTCATAGTGCAAATGAGTGTAAAATATT
Source organism: Aldrovandia affinis (assembly GCA_029706075.1). Classification (NCBI taxonomy): domain Eukaryota; kingdom Metazoa; phylum Chordata; class Actinopteri; order Notacanthiformes; family Halosauridae; genus Aldrovandia; species Aldrovandia affinis. Next base: position 1,425,508 of record JAINUG010000205.1, on the reverse strand, counting down.
CATGGCATGTGGGTTTAATTTTGGCAGGGGTACCAGCCACGCACGGGTCCATCTTTTCTTTTGTCTTCTCTTTACAAACAAGCCCTCGACATATGTTGCTGCTACATGACATCAAGTTTCCATGACAACTAGCTAGAGTGACACTAGCTGCTGGCCTGCAGTTTTGAACTGACAAAAACACCACTCTACAGCCCCATCGCTCAATATCGCTCTACAGTACATACCACCACTCACCATCAATCTATAGTACAGACCATCACTCAACACCACTCTATAGTACAGACCACCACTCAACACCACTTTACAGTGCAGACCGTCACCCAGCACACCACACGGTACAGACCTGGGGTATTGGCATATATGATTCCTCTTGTATGGTGTGACTTGCTCACAATTTTCAACAATCATAATGTGTGATCTAGGCTTTAGAAAGAGAGTGGAGACTGACTAGTGTAGATAGATTGGTCCACGTGCATAAGCTTGGCTTTGCTTTTGGGTTTAATTAACAGGAGGGGCACTATTCAATCAGGAGGTAAATCCGCTTCCTTTAAAAAGTGCTGGAGTGACTGCAGGATTTTTACTTACAGGCAAGCTTGATCACCGTTCACTATTAGACACTATAAAAGACTCACTCAAATCGCTGATGCAATTAGTCGTAAGACGAACGATTAGCCCAAAGATGGAGTTTATTTAACTTCGGGCTCTTAGAAAGAAAGGTAACCGGGCTCAATTGTGCCCTGAATCAACCAATGACCTCAGTAAGCAAACAAAGCTCACTACACATCAACCAATAAAAACTGGTATTGATGATGCACAATTTTAAAACATTTTTACGTTTTTAGGCATTTAGCAGACGCTCTTATCCAAGCGACTTACACAGTTTACATTTCTTTTACATACAATCCATTTATACAGCTGGATATTTTACTGAAGCAATTCAGGTTAAGTACCTTGCTCAAGGGTACAACAGCAGTGCCCCCACCTGGGGATCGAACCATCGACCTTTGCGTTACAAACCCAGTTCCTTAACCATTATGCTAACACTGCCGCCAAATGCTATTCATACTGTGTTCTAATAATATGTTTAGTGCCCAGACACAATATGCAGAATGAAGAATTTTTAGCCTCACATCTTGTGCCACTGACAGAACTCGCTGACTGTTTCTGGCAGTCTCTCTAAATCTGGACATCAAGAGGAAATCTTTTCTCTTTCAATCTCTGTATTAATCTCTGAACGGTGCTGACAGAGGGACGGACGGGGGAGTTTAATTAGAACCCTCTGTGCTGTAATTGTGTAGAGATCCTCTCTGACAGACTCCGAGACGCACAAAGAGCAGTGCGGTTTCGGCAGGAGACGATTATAATCAGCGACCTGCCGCCTCCACACCCTCCAGCCGAGAAGCGCGTTAATGCTGTTCACCTCAATTCCGGGGGAGGACGGGAGATTATCGCGGCTCTCCGGATTTACTGTAAAATGCCCTGTTTTGATTGCACTGTGATGTCACGTGTCACAATCGCAACGCATTCTGATAGTCGTGCGTCACATGCTCTGTGGTCTCATATGGTGTGTGGCTTATATATTGTATAATAGTTATGGAAAACACCCCCCCCAAATAAATCTAATATGAATCTGCCAAAATAAAAGAAACACCAACATAAATAGTGTCTTAATAGGGCTTTGGGCCACCAGAACAACTTTAATGCACTTTAATGCATAGATTCTACAAGTGTCTGGAACTATTGGTCACGGCATATGGTTTACATCATTTTCATGTGCATCGAACCATTCAGTGTATATCATTACAACTTCATCACAAGTTCTGTCTAATCAGTAAATTCCATTTAGAGGGCAAGGGACATGGGACGCTATCGTAAAGATCCATTCAGCAACAGAGCTGATTATAAGCTCTCATATAACTACTAAAAATACTGCTTAATGTAACATATATATATATATATACACTACTGTTCAAAAGTTTGGGGTCACTTGCTGGAAACTATTTTTATCTCATAATTGACAATGCTTTACACCGTATACATTTCTGTAAATACTTTAAAATGACAAAAAACACATGTAACAATGAACAAAATGAACATCAAAGAAATGTTCAAGAAAATTATATTGAAAATTGAATCTTGGATTCCTCAAAATAGTCACCCTTTGGCGTGAGAATAGCCTCACAAACAGTGGCCATTTGGTTAATAAGTTTTAGCAGGAAATCACCCGACATGTTTTCCCAGCTATCCTGCAGCAATTCCCAGAGAAACTTGTGGGTTGCTTTGCTTTGACTCTTCCTTTCCAGTTTGTCCCATACAAGTTCTATGGGATTGAGGTCTGGACACTGAGCAGGCCAGGTCTTTAGTTTGAGTTGTTGTTCACATTCCTCCTTCACCAGATAGTTCTTGCACAACTTCAAGGTGTGTTTCGGGTCGTTATCTTGCTGAAGAATGAAGGAGTGCCCGATTAGCCATAGTCCAGATGGAAGGTGACCCCAAACTTTTGAACGGTAGTGTATATATACATACATACATTATAATAATGGATTAGCTAGCTACATGTTGGTTGGTGGGCTATTTAAGCCTGTATCCTCATCATACTGCCAAAACTGCTATTACAGAGACACTGTACAAGGCAGTGTAGTGTAATGGTTAGGGAGCTGGGTTTGTAATTCAGAGGTTGCAGGTTCAATTCCCCGGTGGGGCACTGCTGTTGTACCCTTGAGCAAGGTACTTAACCTAAATTGCTTCAGTAAAATATCCAGCTGTATAAATGGATTGTATGTAAAGAAATGTAAACTGTGTAAGTCGCTGTGGATAAGAGTGTCTGCTAAATGCCTAAAATGTAAATGTAAAATGTACAATATTTGGAATAGTAACAGTTCTCTATGGAGATATACGGTGTGTCATAGAGTGATGCTTCTTTATGGAGAGGGAATGCGTTGTCATGCCAATAAAGCACATCTGAATCTGAGAGTGAGAGACAGAAGGAGAGAGGGAAAAGATTCAGTATGTGTGGTAGAGAGAAGGTTCTTGGGAGGAGTCTGTCATGTCCCACACTTGAGACAGTTGTTCTACATTCACGTTACAAGGTCAGAGGGACACAGAACTTTAAACTGACAAGATCTAGCGCTTCTTCGGGTGGTAACTTCATCTCAAGTCCTGTCTAATCAGTCAATTCCATTAGAGGGCAAGGGACATGGGACGCTATCGTAAAGATCCATTCAGTGACAGAGCTGATTATAAGCTGTCATATAGCTTCAAAAAATACTGCTTAATGTCCTGGAAACTCGATGCCCTGGTCTCAATCCATCACTTAGCACGGTGGTGATAAATCCTGGAAAGTCAAACTGAAGGTTACTTTGCTTTCCGAGAACTGTTACAAGGGAAACTTGTATAAATAGGACCCAGAATTGGGCAGACACCTGGGAAATACAATTGTAGCACTGCCAAATGTTTGGCATTTGCATTTTGGTAATGCATATTTCAGGCAGGATTATTTTATGGGAGAGAAAAAATGAGAATGAGCTACATAAAGACTTGGGGATACCCTTTTCACCCCAGTCTATGTGGATTGTGCCAAGCCAGTAAGAAGCCAAACAGGATGGGATATCTACCAAAATATCCTGAGCATGAATCAATCTAGGTTATTTTAATGTTTTAATACAATTCTAATATTTAGACCATATTTAGAGTATTGTGTCCAGTTCTGGGCACCACAAATATAAGAAGGACATTGAAGCCCTCAAACAATGTCAGGCAATGTAGGGCAAACAAAACTTGTAAGCAACGAAGGCACTTCATCTATTCAGATTCAGCCAAACAAGACTCAGGGGCGACATAACTGAAGGTTTTACATGTTTAAATGGATTAATAAAATAAAATACGGAAGCAATTTCAAGTTATGGCTTATCAACAAAAGAAGACGGATTCATTCATAGGTCAATTCTGCATTGCCTCTAAGTATTTCTTCATAGTTATTCATATAAATAATGCATGAGTGGTCCTATGTGTTACGGTGACCGTGGTGGTACAGTGCCGCGGTACAGTGCCCACTACCGGTCTCAGGACTATGGCAGCGACCTCTCATATGAGGGTGGGGATAATTAACATGAAAAACAGAGGGTATACTTGGCAACTAAAAACAGGGAGAAAAATTTGAGAATTACATTACATTACAGGCATTTGGCAGAAGCTCTTATCCAGAGCGACGTACAACAAAGTGTTAACAAAAGCATAAACAGAACATTTAAATAAATAAATAAATAATAATAATGCATGGAACAGCTTACTAGGGACTCAATAGAAGCAGATAACCTCAGGGTGTTCAAGACCAGGTATGATGCAGTGTTGGATACTCTCCAACTATGTAGGCAAATGGGCCTAGATAGGCTGAAGGGCCGGTTCTCATTATCAAACAATCTTATGTTCTTATGTCCTGAGGGGTACGCAGTGAGTCTGTTCAACGTGTCTGTACTCACTGATGCCATATCAATAATCCAGTGAGCCCTCAGAGTGTGAACAGAAGTGATGCTCAACACACCAAACACTGATCTAGAAGCTGCACAACAGCAATGCAGCAGACGGAGCCCAGTAGCAGACACTCTGAGTGAAAGTACGTGCCGAGGGTTCACTTATGACTACACGACAAACACGTGATATATGCGAAAAAACACTCAGACTGTGTGCCAGTGTGCCATGACTTTCCTTTGATTTATTTTTTCTCTCAAAACACAAAGGCTATAATTTGTTTATCCAGAAAATATAATTTGTTTATCCAGAAGCCAAAAGGAGAATATGAATTATATATATATATAGAAGAATATATATTTCTATATGGTTTCTACACTGTATGTGTGCCACCATACAGTAAAGTGCTCCAATAAACACCATTTTGTCCCTAGCAGAGGTGATTTTAGACCCTATTTAGGGGGCTAGCCCCCCTGTCTTTCACCTCAAAAGCATTTTTACTTCATATCTATTTTTTTAATTACCACAGATGAAGAGTGGTATTTCAATTTTGAGAGTGACCGCCATTGTGGTGTTTTTGTTTTGGGGAATGTAACAGTAAATTAATTTAAAATGTAGGCTTGTGCTTTGCATGTGTACATTTCACATTCTCATTGGGGGCTGAGTCCCCCTGAAGGTCAAATCCTAGAATCACCACTGGTCCCTAGTATTTGAAGTTTAGCACAAAAAAATCAGGAATGCATCTGTTACTCATTCACAACAGACGTGTTGAAAGTTACCTTGTGCACTCGATTGCCGAAATGAAGCCTGAACACCTTATCGCAGGGGTGTCAAACTCATTCCATCGAGGGCCGAGTGTGTGCAGGTTTCTGTTGTAACCAATGCATTACACCAGGTGATTTCAATTAGGTTCCCTCCTTAGTTGAAGAAGTGAGCTAATTAGTGAAATCACCTGGTGTAGTGCATTGGTCGCAACAAAAACCTGCATACACTCGGCCCTTGATGGAATGAGTTTGACACCTGTGCCTTATCGTATCCTGAAAAATCTCACAATGTCACTTTTATAAATTTCCCACTGCTGATTTGCATGAATGTGCTGTATTCTGAAAGAGCCTTAAGTTGGTGGTTGGTTATGAACTGAGCGTTAAAGAAAATTCCCCATCTTTAATCATACAGCAGTAATTAACTGCTGCTGGAAAAGCAAGAGGTTGGTCTCACTTCCCTTAATGTGATACTCTTTAGATTAGGACACGACGAGCCTAGATGGGCCGAACGGCCCGTTCTCGTCATTATGTATTCTTATGTTCTTATGATCTTGAGATTTGATTTGTATTCATTCATTCAAAACTGTGGCACTCCATCACATAACATGGTGCCTAGAAACAGGGGTATTGGGATAAAACGCTGTTAAAAAATAACAACGCTTATTGTTTCTGTAAATAAAATGTATTTGCATATGATACACAATTCTATAACAATCCATTTTTATTGTTTATAATATTTTACAATTATTAACCCATGAATGGCAAAGTTAATTTGGTTTACTTGTTCTCTGGAAAGACTTAACATTTCACCATCAAACATGCCCATACACACCAACGCTTTATTCTGTATCCTGTAATTATGAAGTATAGTTGGGTAAACGCATTAGTTAACATTATCTAGCCGCGCAGCAAACAACAGCATTCCCAGCTCAAGTTTCACTATTTCCACGATCCCCCATTAAGTTAATAGCCACAAAATAAATTACATTATATGGCCCATGACCGATGCTGCGAGAACGCGCGCACATTAACCACGTAGACCACATCGCACGAGGGTTTTAGGGTTTTGATTGCATACTTAGTAATTACGCTTCATTTTACACGATTGCAAAGCAAATGAACAAAACCGATAGCAAGGTATTTAAGGTGTTTTTGTTTAGCTTCATTAACCTTCACTAACACCTGATGTGCGTAATTGGTGCCAGTGAAGAGCTGGCACAAAAACATGCAAGTCAAACAAACCCAAATGGCTTCGAGTGTAAATTCAAATGTAAACCCTTGAACAAAAACAGTCAATACAATCTACCACACTTACCATTGTATTACACACAAATATATATATAATAATAATAATTTATATATATATTTAAAGATACTTGCGTAATAAGAATCGGGAAACCATTGCCAAAAATGGCACGCTCAACAGGCACAGAATCTGCCTGAACAGGTAGCTATGCCTTCTTATACTTCTTACACCCCAACTAATACATGAATAAACCATTGCTTTAATTCAAAATATGGCTGAGCCTGGATGTATTTCGTGATGTTTTGGAAAATACAAAGCCTGGAACTGCATTCATGCTTATTTTCTAACGAAATATAAAGGTGCACGTAGATAAGAGGATAGGCTACACGCCGCAGTACAGCAGCTGCATTTGCGTGCTCGTGTCACCGAAAGGGGGCGCGTGGTCGTGTACACCTATGAAAGTAGGCTACCTACCACACTAGGCGCATCACGGACTAACTGATGTCTACCTGGGATAGAACACGGTGCTTTTTTACGATTTGTGCACCTAACTAGGCTATCAATAAGACAGGCGAACTTAAAAGGAGGTACCTCACAGCATGGATCAAACATGAATCGGTATGGTGCCTGAATCGTTCAGGACACTGTATGCCGCTACCTCCCTTACGGAAAAAACGCATTAATTTTTTCACATATGAATGACGTGGATTTTGGGGGTTTTTCTCGGGGTTTTTTTAACATTTCATATGTATACCACACATTTTCAAGTGTTAACCACATATTGTCACATGTGTATATCGTGTGATCGCACGTTGTCACATTTACTTAATAGGTATTCGCATCTGATCACATATAGCCTACATGTTTGTTTGTTTTTTACATTTTACGTGTGATTTTCCATAAGGGCTAGTATAGCTATAGTTGTGGTATGGTGTACCGGCAATCAAGTTGACAGGCAAACTATCTACCTACCTACCTACCAAGTAAACAAAACCATTTTAGCAAATCCTGCAGCAACAATGTACTTCGAGCTAGCTAGCTCTGTAATGAAATAAAGAGGTCAAAATACGCACACTGTTCACAAGCACGCTAGTCTGGCTTACTACAGCTGCCAAGACACAAGGAAAGACTGCAACTGTTCCGAGGTAGTAATCGCCCATGTCAATGAAAAAGCCGCTTTATCTTCTGATGACCATTGGCAATAGCAATTTTATGTCACCTTGACAAACGGAAATCCAATGCAGCTAGCCAAACAAACATGCTCCTTTAATATTCGTTATATTAATATGCCGATACTAGAATATGCGTCTTTGTGCCCACTACGAAAGACAGCTGGGGATATCGACCTAACTTCGGTAACCGCAACGCATCCCACACATGTTCTAATACTAGCTTGCTCCGAAGCTAATAGTGGAAACACACAATCTCCTTTAGCCGCCCTCCCGCCAGACATATCAGCTACAGCATTATTCGAACCTCCACAAATGTGTAAAATTAAATATTTCAGTCTGAATCGCAATTTATATTCGGTCTTAAATCATCATCCACTCGTGTCTGAGAAGTGCACCAGCGTCGAGCACTCGGGACTGCAAGGAACACACAATTAAGCGAAACAAATAGACAGCAAGCTAACTATAGATAGATTTGCTTACATCAACAACGGCGATTCGGTGATTTTTTTTAAATTACCGGCCCCAAAACAACAAACGCTTCACTGGAGGATATTTAGTCTCCGATGCCGACTGCGCTGTCCCAGTGCGTGACCTCCGCTAAGCCCGTCCGAGCGCCCTTCCTTCGGCGGATGACTGGAGTCTGGACGCAGCTGGAAGTGGAACTCCTGTCCTGGCAGGGTGGATGTGCAGCTCGTCCGCAGAAGCGTGGGCTGGGGATTCTCTTTTCCTTGCGGCTAAAACGAGGAAGCGCACGCGCCTCTGTCAACAAACAAGTAGGCTACAGTATAGCATACAGTACCGGCGACTAAGATCTGTAACGCGTGAATAACTTTAAACCGGTCTTCGTAACTCCATTATCATAACCTTTGTCATAAGCATACCGAAACCTTTTTTCCCCCAGTTTATAACCAGCATATGATGGCGAAGCATGATATGATAAGCATTAAGCCATACTTCACATAGCATGATGTCACTTTTCCTATTGTAACCAGTTGCTATCTGGTAATAATATTTGTAATCTTATGACAATGGTTATGATGCGCCGTGTAGTACTTATTAAGGTAATATAAATGCTATAGACCTACTTCAAGTAAAGTATAACCCAGATTTTTGGCTCACTTCTGTATCTGATCATGCAGAATGTAGTGTGTAGGCTATGCCTAAAGAAGCCTTAGGAAATGTCAGTATAATGCAGTTAACTAACACACTGGGGGAGGGGGGTCATTGTTCATTTATCATAATTGACAAGATCATCAATTTATATAAGTACCGTCCATTAGAAGCTGATTCCTTCACTGTGTCTAATGTGGCATTGCACTAGCTTTGCACCCTGACTTTGTGCACTTCACATGGAGTGGAAAAAACTGTTTATGTTCAAACCAGTTCAACCAGGCAGGTTTCCGAGTCAATAAATTATTTTATTGAATTAGCATGTGGCGGACATGACTACAAGGAACAAGTTTGGAGGTGACCGCTCCTTCCGGGAGCTAGCTTCTGCAGCAAAAGCAGATTGAGGTTAGTCATTAGTTCAACGGTAAGTTCTCTGCATCACCCAATTCACAAACAATTTGTCTGAGATGCATTTAGTACATCCAAGGGGTAGAAATCCTGCCCTAAGCATAAAATGAAAGGAGGGATATGTGGAGTGATGGTTTCTCTGGTTGTCTAAAACACTGTGGAGGGCGTCGGTCTCGGCCACGTGGGAGTGGCATGGTTGCCTGTGTGTTACATGTGGAGGAAGCCTTTGGAGCAGGGAGACTTTCTGGGGGCAGGTTTGGCACTCTCACAGGGTGTGAGAGTGAACTGTTGCTCCAAAGGCCATAGTTGATTTAATTATTATTTAATTGGTGTCAATCAGGTAATTGATATGGAAGTCAATTGGCTGATTGGGTGTCTGTGTGAGAATGTGAATTGTTTAGTGTTGAGTGATTGTGATTGGGTGATTGCCTCACGAGTCCCACCTGAGCCAGGCAGAAAGTAAGCTTGTTTAAGAGCAGGTGGGGCGAGTGGGGAATCAGTCAGACTTGTCGTGTCATGTGTGTGTATGGAATTGATTGTATTGTATTGTATTGTATTGTATTGTATTGTATTGTATTGTATTGTATTGTATTGTATTGTATTGTATTGTATTGTGAGTGTGGGCGTGGTATTGTGGAGTGTTTGATGGTTGGATGTTGGATGTTTGAGTTTTGTGTGCGTTTGTTGAAAGTGACTGAGTAGAGTGCTTCCTGCGTGAGTGGGAAAGACAGCGAGAGGGTTCCCTGAAAGAGGGTCCGCCTCTCGCCCTCGGTGTAATTGAAAGGGAACTTGCACTCGGGCAGTGGAGTGTTTCTGGGCAACAGCCCGAGAACTCTCACTGTGGGGCGTGGCGAGTGTCTCAGTATGCATGGGTGGGAAGCACTTGAAAGGTCACTGGATATGTGTGTGCCTGGGAGGTTCCAGGGTAACTCCGGATGAAGAGGCGCGGTGTCCCATAAGTTTTGATTATTTTGGCTTGTTATTACCCAAAAGCTTTGCGGCGAGTAGGGTGAAGATTTTGTGTTTGTGTTTGTTCCATGTTAACCTGCTCTCCCACTGTCTCTCCCCCATGTCTGGGGGGAAGAATAAATAAAAATCCGGTCTGTAGACCGACAAACTCCACTCCGTCTCCAGACTGCTCTGTTCCCATCCAGGGATTGTCACGTGGCGTGTGACAAACACACTCTAAAATAAGCTGTTAAAGTTCCTGTTCTGTGTCAGTGTGGTTTACGAGTAGAGAAGCTTATCATCGCTCCGCAGGCATGCAGACGTTTGACCATCGACGGGGCATACGACAGATTGACACGGTTATTCACAGAAGAGGGACACTTCTACAGTTATTTTATCAGCGTTGTAGTTTAACTCCAAACAAATGACACCGGCTATTAGATTAACGGTAGTGGAGTCTTCACCTTTGCACAGAATCGTTTACAATAGGTGCAGCAGAGCTTGTCCAGGTAGGACATTCACTGGGTTTCTAGGCGCCAGTAAATGCCACCAGTCAGTGGGTTCTCTGTGCATCCAGTCACCTATGTCGAATGTTGCGACCTTCCAAAGGTTATGCATAGCAGCCTATTTTGAAATGTATCTAGCAAGTGGTGAAATGCAATATGCTCACTGTTCCCTTGTCCATCCCATAGTGTAAAGATAATGCTGACAGTTGCAACACTGGATGGGGGAAAATCTATATGTGAAAATGAAGACAACACTCAGGTACAAAACGCTGTGTTTTTGTGAGTCTGTCATTCAATAATGGAAATACGCCAAGTAAAATTCATGAGGTGATGGTTGTAAATTGATATGTGGTGCTGTCTGATCTATAATTTGTTAATTAATAATTGTGTCAGAAAATATGAATGTGATATCTGAAAAGCTATGACCAAATTCATATTTCCATTTTCTACTTTCCACAAAGCAGATTTTTTTAGGTTTTAATTCATACAAAGATAATTTTGTGTTATAAACACGAGTAGGCTAAATATACAGGAAATGTAACATGTTCATTTAATCTTTTTTTATTATTTCCTTTGGAATAATGATGAAAGCACATTAAATCAAACATAGTTATCATGCCACAAAATTGCATAGAATATTTGTATTCCTTTTACAAAATGTTTTGTCAATTTATTTTTTTCAATCGAATCACTTATTTATAGAGCTATTACATCATAAGCATTTAAGACTAATCACAGTCTGACAATATCCACTTACATCTAAATGTTTTTTTTTTTTACAAGATCCATATTCATTTTTAAACCCAATCACAACACAAGGGACACTAAAACTTCAATGCCTTAATCTGAAAAGTAAAAAAACAAAACAATAGAAATATACAATGACAGCTAGAAATGAAAATGTACATATCAAACCTAATATATTTATATATAAACTGTTAAAAACATTTATCCAAAAGAAGACATAAAATTGGCATTTGATAAATAAATCTATATTAAATAAAGGTGAATCCCAAGCAGAGCTCAGTGTTTAGTGTAAACATTAAAAATGCACACAGTCCATTAAAATAGATTGCTCCAAACATTGACAGTTCACTCAAAAATGCTTTTTTTAAATATTTTTTTTACATTCGACATCTAACATGGCAGAATCTTAAAGGCACAGAACTGTCACTTCAATAAGAACATTTAAAGAACAGATTTTCACTAAATCAGTTTAAACCTCATTCAAGTAATTTTCAAACAAATAAAAATGGCTTTAAGCCATGTTGTCAAAAGTGTCAAAATGAAAAATAAAATCAAGTCAGTTGTTATATATATTATTCAATGCAGTTTTATTTAAAATTGATATATCAAAACCCTTTAAATAGCTTAATTTTAAGAGTATTATTATGCTGCGGTAGAATTCATTGTAAGTGTATGTCTATTTTACACATCACATTTTAACTCAAAGTGTTCTAATTTTAAGTTATTTTATCTAAATTCAGTATTGTACATTTAATATATTTTTTCAATGTCTGTCAAAAGGAATTGTCACATCACATTTTAAGCCCTTGCATGCTTAAAAAGGTCAGGTAGACAAAACTACCTTTTAAGTGTCACTTCACAAATTAAGAAACCAAAGAATTTGGATTACCGTTATGTTAACTGAATAACTGCATGCCGTTTATTTTGGTTGTAGATGGTCTACATTCTGCGTTGAACTTAAGTACTGAAATTAAGTCAAAGGTGCATGTTCAAAGCATGTCAGTTAAATATTCAACACCATGAAATCTGTTAAAGTACCTGCGGTCTATTCTATTAAGAGTTTTCTTTCGGAAGATGCAGCATTCTATATGAATATTCTAGTGTGTGTGTCTGGAAATGTTGTCAGACTAGAAGAGAGCAGGTCAATAAAAGTGTGGCGATGGTAAGTTAAGGGTTAATGACACCATCGCATTGGAAAAGGCGAGGCTGCTGTCTTTGCTCATTATTGTACATAACGGACTTTGGCAACCGGCGTGCATTTTCGCAATGCTGTTATTAATCGAATCGAAGCTGTGCTCAGATCACCGTGGCAACAAATGTATACATGCAGCCTTTGTTTTCAATCGATAAGTTTCCTTCCTAAGTCCATCAAGTATGGCATTGGCATCAGCAAACTGTCATTTCCAGTAATTACTTGATGCACTCATTTACAGTAAATCATTCCATTAACTGTCTGAAACTCTTTTTGTTTCTAATTTACAGTCCCGAGAGTTGTGCCACTGGTGCCGTTGTGTCATTACATCTCATTTCTGAAAACCAAGAAAAATCTAAAACCCATGAAAGTTTAAAAGTGAAACACGAAACCCACGAAACGTAAAAGGTGTACAAAGCTGGAGAAAGAGGAGTGAAATATGACTGTACATTTTAGGTTTACTGTCACTGTTTCATGAAACGTGTTAGTATTTATAGATATACACAATGTCTTGTATGCTTCTCGGCAATGCAACTGGCTCAAGACATCATTTCATGATTCCAGTTGCGAATGTGAATTCAATGGATTCTGTTTTTTAAAAAAGAGACACACTTCATTCCACGCTACAGCACCACGACTAGGACTCTACGGTTCACTTTTACACGTGTCCACGCACTAACACACACACACACACACACTATTTACCCATGCACACACTATCGGGAACCTCTGGAAGTCTGGAGGCAAACCCAGCACCAATGGATTCTAGGACCAGTAAACCATACTTTCAAAAGGGAAAATTGAAAGTGCGAATGAAGAATGTGAATACAGCACAGAGGAAATAAAAGTCAACATTAAACAGCAGCAGCACGCATATAAATATAAACATAACATAAAATGTAAGCAGCCAATGAGGACAGACCTGTAGGGTTCAGTGCAAATATACGGTGTTATGGGGGAGGGGGGGTGCAGGCCTGCATCTGTAACAGTCCACTGGAAGATGAATTAATTTCGCCTGTCACTTGGGGAGGAAAACACACACACACACACACACACAAACACACAAGAAGAACACCTGGCTTCGCCACGACAATATCACATCTAGTCCGTTGTTTACGATCACCGACTTGTCAGGAGGCCCCTGCGGTAGAAGCATACAGCGATCAAATCAGTCATAATAAAGGACGATGACAATAAAAATAAAAGGTATTGTAAGTATATCAAAAGTAATGTCTCAGCATGTACTGTACATAAACGCATAACAATGCCACCATGATCCACTATAGTACAAAATAATATGGACTGGACCACACTGCTACCAAAAACAGGTTAATAATTCAAAGTAAACACTTCCTCTCCTTCAAATAATTCAAGTAGTTCCCTGTGATCTGTGTGTAATCAATAAAAGACCCCTGCTCCAACACAACTGCAGATAGCCTGAACGCCCCCTCCCCCCCAAAAAACAAACCAAACATAAAACGTTAATAAAACCAAAAAGATCAGTTAGATAAACAAAGACTAGCCCCAGGCGCAGCAGGGAGGCCTAGGGTGACAAGTCCACCCCTTTCTCCGTCGTCTCCTCCTCCGTATCGTTCTCTGATTGGCTGGCCTTGCTGTTGGGCTTCTCGATATCGTTCTCCGATTGGCTGGCCCTGTCGTTGGGTTTCTGGGGCGTCTCGGACAGAGAGGGGCCGCCTGGCTCCTCCTCCTCGCTCGCGCTCCCCTTAGTCGCCTCCTGCACAAACTCCTGGATCTCCACCGGCAGGCGACCCAGCTTGTCCTGGTACTCCCGGTCCAGCTCCGTCTGCAGCTGTGGACGGAACCAGACCAGTCAGTCCTCAGGGGGCTCCGCCCTGGCCAAAGGGATCCCTTCCAGAGACGGGCAAGACTGGTGTCAGATTACCACCGACACGGGGAGGACAGTTGGGCCACGTGTGCTCGCCAAATAAAATTAGGTAATAACGAGATCAGGCCACGAAAGACAAATGTGCCTCTCCGAATAACATTCTTGCAGAGAGGCCGATCCCTTACAGAGACTGTGATCCTCACAGCCAGATTTAGACCCTCACAGAGAGATTTACCCCTCAGAAAGATCTACCTTCACAAACCGACCCCACACAGATCAACGTATCCAATGTGAAGAGAATCACGCTCACAGAGACTGAGCCCCCATTGAGAGACCGATCTCTCCGAGAGCCTGACCCTGATAGATAAACCACATCATATTACGGTACATTTATTACACAGTAATAAACTATATTATGACACGGACACTGGCCACTGCGACCGGGGTTCGATTCCACCGGCCGCGCCAGTTTCAGCTCTGGCCACGAGTGCCACTAGGGGGCAGCAATTGGCTGTCCGCCCCAGGAGGAGGGAGGGAAGCCGATACGAGTTCACTGCGTATAGGAGTAGCCCTGTGAGCATACCGGGTGCCATATGGCTTGGCGGGTTGCAGCTCAAAGGAGGCTGTGCCGGTATCAGGACTATGGCAGCAAACTCATAAAATATATACGAGGGAGTGGGATAATTGACGTGAAAAAGGAGGATATAATTGGATACTAAATATGGGAAGAAAAGCAGGGAGAAAAACAGCAGAAAGAGAAAGTCGGAAAAAAAGAACTAATGTAAGCTAACTATGCCAACCCAAAACCATGACAAAAATGATTGTAAACACCTACAACATAAGTAATACATCCAATACCATTAAAACATCACCTGAATTAATTACACCGTGAGTGCTATGGGGTGGGGATGGGAGAGGAGCCAAGATGCAGTAACGAAAAGCAGGGTCTTCGGTCTGTGTCAGAAGGTGGCCAGTGATTCTGATTCTGATGTCCTGACCACCGTGGGGAGTTCACTCCACCACCAGAAGGCCAGTACATTGTGACCGGGGAAGAGAGACCACAGAGGGAAGGGACAGCAAGCCCCCCCTCCGAGGTCCCAGAGCAGAGTGATCTGGCCAGCATGCATGCTCTGATTGGTTGGAGGCATGGTGGAGCCATGCCATTCGCTGTCTGAACCCACACAGAGATACCAAACCCTCACAGAGAAACGGAACCCTCACAGAGTGATTTAACTCTCACAGTCTCCAGAGCTGAGCTTCACTGCTTCGAAGCTCTCCAGTTTATAAAAAAATATATTTATGTGATTTACAGTTATTTGAGAAAACAACACACAGTGATTAGCACATTGCCAGACCATTATTTCCCAACAGTAGGACTCGTGTGATCCTCGTAATGACCTGTACCAAATGTCATTACAAGTTTTTGGCTGTACAAAAGAAACACACTCTGAGCGCTATGGGACCTTATTAAAAGTGAACGCTCTGAATTGGTATGGGAGTGCTCAGTTCTTCAGTGCTGTCCGTCAGGATGACATGTCTTAGGCCTGTTTCTACAGCTCCTCATTTCTTGTAGCTCTGTCTTCCACAGCACATATGCCCGTCATGGTTAGAATTATGGACGGTATAATGGTTAGGGGACTGGGCTTGTAACGTTAAGGTTTAATCCCCAGGTGGGGCACTGCCATTGTACCCTTGAGCAAGGTACTTAACCTGAATTGCTTCAGTTAATATCCAGCTGTATAAATGGATTGTAAAGAAATGTAAACTGTAAGTCGCTCTGGATAAGTGCGTCTGCTAAATGCCTGTAATGTAATGTAATGTAATGTAATGTAATGTATGCATTGCAGGGCCTCCCGGGTGGTCTAACGCACCAGTATCGGCTCTGGCCAGGAGTGCCACTAGGGGGTGGCTATTGGCTGTCCGCCCCAGGGAGGGGGGAGGGAAGCCGATATGAGCTCGCTGCGTATAGCACTGGCTCTATGTGTACCGGAGTTACAGTCGACGGTTTGGCGAGTTCCGGCTCGGAGGAGGCACCTTTGTCACTGCCGGTCTCAGGACTACAGCAGTGAACTGACAATACGAGTGAGGGATTGACAGGAAAAGAGAGGGTGTAATTGGCTACTAAATTGGGAGAAAATGGGAACAAATCTGAAACAAAATCTTTCAAAAAAAAAAAAGAATTATGGCATTATATTCATTCTAATTAAATTATTTCTTCATTGCAATTTCACTGTTTAACTACCAGATTGTATGTCAGTGGAGCCTGATAATTAAGGCATGGCTCCAGAAACAATTGACATCAGTGATGGAAAACTCTCCTTTAGGAACCACATATAAAACCCAATTCTGTCTAACGGGGACTTCTAACCCACTGCCAGGATAAAAACTGTGAGATAAGGCATGTCAGAATAAAAGCATTGATATGCAGAATGTCAGAACAAAAGCTTTGAGAAAAAGAATGTCAGAATAAAAGCATTGATTTATAGAATGTCTGAATAAAAACATTGATATACAGAATGTCTGAATAAATGCTTTGAGATACAGAATGTCAGAATAAAAGCTTTGATAGAGAATGTCAGAATACCATTCAGTAACAAATTTAAGACTGCACCCAATTTCTATTCATGTGATGTTCACACATTGTCAGGAGTTTGGCAGTTGCTGAAATAATGAACATGCAATTGTGAGAACTGAAATACTGTAATACATTCTTGTGTGTAACTGTGTGTGTGTGTGTGTGTGTGTGTGTGTGTGTGTGTGTGTGTTTCACTAATGAGCTGGAGGGGAACTAATTGAAATCACCTGGTGTGTATATAACAAAAACCTACAGTGCCCCTTTAAAGTCTATACCCTATCTCAAAAATGTCACCTTTTGTTGTTGTATACTACAACCATACAAAATTAAACTGTACAACAGCTGTTAGGGAGAACTGTTTGCGAACGGAAAGACAAAGATCTAACCAACCCACCCAACCCCTCAATTTATAACAAAAAACTCAGTTTTTGAGGAAAAAGGACCATTGTCTCTTACGCCTCTGTCATGCAATGAACCTTTTCCATTCTCACCTGGATCACACATTTCCATAAATAAGGCATGACATTTCATTTGAATAGACTTTAATGTGGGAAAAACCACTCACAATATCTTTGGTTTAGGTACCTACCTCTGTCATGGCGGGGCTATATGGCGATTAAGAATACAGATTACAAAATTAACATACGGAAAATGCATTTCCTGGGAAATGCACTTTTGACTTGACTTTAAATTTCAATGAAATAAGATGCTTATCCCAAGCCTGCAATAATCATCTAGTGAACTTCTCTTGTGAGAAAGAATGAAATAGCCTGCTTTGGTGAATGCTCTTCCTTCAGATGAGACAAATGTCTGAAGCATGCTGCATTTTACTGTCAGCGTTCCTTGCTGCTGCTCTGAATGAAGTGCTCCTGCTCCACAATGGGTGTACAGTTCTGTGACATTTCCATCTTATCTCCCAAACGCATTAGAATGAATCACAAAGGTCCGTTTACATCTATGCGTCATCTAATCTACGAATCTGCGTGTCCACGTCTGTTGAGATACAGTGCAGTGTCGTGCTTTTTCCAGTGCAAATTGATGCTGTCGCCAGCACTTTTCTTAAATTCCATAAATTGAAATGACGGCAGTTAAGCTGTTTGTGGTGGGGAAAGCTTTTTGATTGAATAAGAGCATGGGAGGTGGGGGGCGGGGGTGGGGGAGGGTTTCTCGTTGTCAGGCAGGGTAACGGCCGTGTGGAGACACAGGAGCAACGCATTCTTTTACTGAAACTGAAACTGCGTTTGTCTCAGGGTCGTCTTTGCTCGGTGGAGAGACTTGTTTTTATTGCTCCTTCCACTACAGTCGATTTTAGAAATATCTTTATTTTTCATTGATTTTTCATTTTCCAGTGTCTTAGAAATTCGATATTTTTTCATGTGAAACAATCTTTCTTGATAGGATCCATCGCATATAAGTTTGGTAGTGGCGTTCTGTTCTTTTGTGTATGGGGACCTCTGGTGGTCGGAAATTGAACATGCAAGAGACCCTCTGAAATGAACTGCAAAACAGAATAGAGGTAGTGAACAATATATGGAAAAGTGAAGGGTTCTTGTGGTTCCACAATACCTTGGTGTGCATTTTCCTGGCGTGGTTTGGGCAGATTCAAGCAAGGCAAGATCGATGTCAAGCCTTATTTAATTGTAACAAGTGATCATCTTCACCCATGTTAAATGGTTTATTTCTCGTAGGGCCTTTCAAGATGACAATGCAAATGTAGATGTTCGATGCCCCTGACCACACAGTGCAATTCACCCAGTGGTTTGGGGAGCATGACGCTGACATTATCCATACGCCTTGGCCTTCTGTCACCAGATCTGTACCGGAAACATCACCCTCCCACCACAACTTACAGCCATGAGGGTCAAGCACTTTAACACTTTCAATGTGAAGTGCCTATACTGCATACAGTGCATATGCATTTTAATATTGTTAAAACTAAAATGTAAAGCACTTTGAGATGCAAACCAGTATGAAAATTCATTCATTCATTATCTAACCCGCTTATTCCTGGTCAGGGTCACGGGGGCTGGAGCCTATCCCAGCATGCATTGGGGCGAGAGGCAGGAACACACCCTGGACAGGTCGCCAATCCATTGCAGGGCACATACACCATTCACTCACACAATCATACCTACTGGCAATTTAGACTCTCCAATTAGCCTAACGTGCATGTCTTTGGACTGTGGGAGGAAACCTACGTGGACACGGGGAGAACATGCAACCTCCACACAGAAAGGCCCCAGCCAGGATTAGAACCCAGCACGTTCTTGCTGTGTGGCGACAGTGCTATACACTGCACCACCGTGCCGCCCTCAGTATGAAAATGCGTGATACAAACAAATACATAATTAAATAAACAGATGAATAAATGAAATAAGAAAACAGCCCCCCGGCAGAGACAGGTAAGGCCGCAGTGAGTGGGGTGGGGGGAGGGGTAAATGCACTTATACATAGTCCGCATGCTACCGCAACACAGCTGCATTGGCCCACTGGATTCAACATTCCCATTTCAGAAACATGCTTCCTCCACCACTACACCATTGTTCTATCTACACATTACAACAGGTTGACTGTAGCTGATGATGGCGTCTTGAACAACGTAAACATGTACAGATTGAGTTTGTCACTATCGGGGAGGGGTTGCTTGGAAGCAGACAGTGTCTGAGATTTCTCTTACTGTTGGGGGATGGGGGGTGAAGCCATTTTCACAGCTGGGGGGGTCAGCTTTTACACCCCCCCCCCCAGCAATCATATCCCACAACAGAGACAACCTCACAACCTCAGGCAACGGGCACCATTCAATCTGACCGCAATGCGCTTTGTTCTAAACTCATAAGGCTGATGATGAGCTAGGCTGCTACTATGTGAAATCATCAAATTAATTAATTTGTTTCAGATTTTCTCCCATTTTCTCCCAATTTAGTAGCCAATTACACCCTCTATTTTTCATGTCAATCCCCCCCTCGTATTGTGAGTTCACTGCCATAGCCCTGTGACTGGCAGTGACAAAGGCGAAGTATCGTCTCCTCTGAGACGGCACTCGCCAAGCTGTCAACCATAACTCTGGTACTCCAGAGCCACTCCTATACGCAGCAAACTCATGTCGGCTTCCTTCCCCCCTCCCTGGGGCAGACAGCCAATTGCCACCCCCTAGTGGCACTCCCGGCCAGAGCCGACTCTGGCGCGACCGGTGGAATCGAATCCCGGTCGCAGTGGCCAGCGTCGAACATTGTAACCGCTAGACCACCCGGGAGGCCCCTAATTAATGAATACTATTAACTATCCATCAGCTTAGGAGATGCCCTTACATGGCATAGATATAATCAATCCATATTAGCATTATTATCAATAAGACCAGTGGCCTTCTGATTGCAAGGCAAGCTCCATAGCCACTAAGCCACATTTCTATCCCATGCGTGTACGAAACTAAAAACAGTGCTTAATCACATCCATTTTGTAGAGTTAAGGGCAGAGCGCATTAGCATTAGAGGGGAACAGAGGCTATGGACAAAAGGCAGCCCTGAATCCAAGATAGCAGACACCAGAAAACAGTCTCGACAATCTCTCATACATTTTAGGTAAGGGGGGGAGGGGCAGACGGGTCTGCAAAGGAGGCATACCCAGTCTGGGATCTTTATTCATCTCAAAAGCAGAGCTTTTAAAATAGCTGCAGTTCATATCAATGGGGTGATTAACTGAAGCTCAGATGCAGTGCAGCTTACCTTCACCATCAGATGAGCTGCCCTCCTATAATAATAATAATAATAATAATAATAATGATACATTCTGAGCCCTGTATATTTGCCTGCTCATGCAGTGAATACATTCGTATTTGTTAAAAATGTAGAATAATAATATATTATAATAATAATAATAATAATATAATATATGGCATTTAGCAGACGCTTTTATCCAAAGCGACTTACAGTAGTGAATGCATACATTTTTCAGTATATGTGGTCCCAGTGGGGATTGAACCCACAACCTAAGCGTTGCCAACGCCATGCTCTACCTACTGAGCCACACAGAACCAGAATGTTCCCTTGACAGTGCTTAAGCATGCAGTGTCTGTGTCTGAAAATGACTGCCATACACATGAGCAAGTATTAAAACAATATCTGCAATCAGTCCCCCACCCCCAATTTTAAGAAAGTGTAAAATACAATCAATATGTTCATTATAATAATCCCCCAAAAATCGAAACATCCTTCAGAGAGACGTGAGAATTAGGACGAAGGGCAGCGACTGGCTATCCTTTGCATTGGGTTTACCTTTGGCTGTTCCTCCATGATTTGCTGGAGAACGTCCTTGTGTTTTTCCAGAAGCTTCTCTTCTCTCTTGGCCTGAGCCTCCTCTAACTATGGGTGAAAAAAGAGAAAGAGCTTGGATAATGTCTGTGACTCCAAAGGCCAATTTTAACAGTGCAAACCGTCCCATCCCAGAAACGTCTCACTTTTTCCATTCAAGATCACAGAATAATTGTTCACCTGAACAGCACACTAATATAAATCAATTCAAATCTGCTCAATATTGGCAGTTACAAAAACAGTCGGGTGCGAAGGTAGCATTTACATGTATGTTTCCACTGCCAAAGACACATTACGTCACACTACACATGCAGTGTCTGGCGCCACCTAGTGTTAGAAATGTATAATCCTTCGAACCCTCACCCGTTTGATGCACTGCACAACTTCATTCACGTATGACCTGTTGATCTCCAGTTTCTCTCTGGAACGTGTCACAGACATTTACAGTGTAAATATGTACACCAGTCAGACAGAGCTGCAAATAGTTTTTGTTTCTGTTTCAATAAAATTAAGATATATTCCTACATGCACACACCATATGAATGTATTGAACTATTTAAGGTCATTGAAAACATTGAGCCAAGAATGGGATCTCTCTCCTCTCTCCCTCTCAAATAAAAATGAATTGTCCAAAACCATTTAATGGAATCCACTGAAATACTGCACTATGAAAAAAGGGCATGTTTTCACTTGTTATTACATTTTATATGTAAAATAACAATAGCGATGTCATGCCAATGACAAACACACACACACACAAACACACACACTCACTCACTCCTCACTCAGGTGTTTCTCCTTTGATTTGGCCTCGGTCATCATCTCCTGTCTTTTCTTGTCCATTTTCTTTTTTAGCTCTTTTTTCTCCCTGTGATAAAGTGAAAATTGAAGAACGGGGACTGCCAAGGTAAATTTCAGTTTCATTTCAGTTTGGGCATTACAAATAACTACATTTGTTTTGCTCAGGAATAACTTGTGAATAGCTCCTGGCCAAACATGTGATGGGTTTTACAGAACATACTTTTCACAAATGTCCTTTAACTTCTTCAGCTGGTTGTTTTGACTTTCCTCGGCCACCGTAGTCAGCTTGTCCATGAGCTGAAAAACAGTGAAATCAGAGTTAGGACAGAAATATGACTACTTCTGCTCCTTTTGAGTCCCAGGTAACCCTACCTGTTTGATGTGCTCTTGTGACAATGGCCTACTGAGTAAGTTCTACCTGTGTAATGTCCTCTTATGAGTACAGTCTACATGTTTGATGTGTCCAAGATGAGGTCTACCTGTGTCGTGTGCCTTAGTGAGGTCTACCTGTGTGATGTGTACTAGATGAGGTCTACATGTGTCATGTGCCTTAGTAAGATCGACCTGTTTGATGTGTACTAGGTGAGGTCTACCTGTGTCATGTGCCTTAGTAAGATCTACCTGTTTGATGTGTACTAGGTGAGGTCTACATGTGTCATGTGCCTTAGTAAGATCGACCTGTTTGATGTGTACTAGGTGAGGTCTACCTGTGTCATGTGCCTTAGTAAGATCTACCTGTGTGATGTGTACTAGATGAGGTCTACATGTGTCATGTGCCTTAGTAAGATCGACCTGTTTGATGTGTACTAGGTGAGGTCTACCTGTGTTGATGTAGTAAGATCTACCTGTTTGATGTGTACTAGGTGAGGTCTACTTGTGTCATGTGCCTTAGTAAGATCTACCTGTTTGATGTGTACTAGGTGAGGACTACATGTGTCATGTGCCTTAGTAAGATCTACCTGTTTGATGTGTACTAGGTGAGGTCTACCTGTGTCGTGTGCCTCAGTAAGATCTACCTGTTTGATGTGTACTAGATGGGGTCAACCTGTGTCGTGTGCCTCAGTAAGGTCTACCTGTTTGATGTGCTCTCGTTTATGCTGCTTCTCGCTGTGGTACTGTTCCTGCCGCAGGTCCAGGAGCTGCTGCTGCTGCTGTCCCTTCAGCTCGGCCAGCTTCTCCCCGCTCTCCTGGTCCAGAGCGGCCAGCTCCAGCTCGCTGGGGGAGGGGCCCGACTCCACGCTGGACGACCCGCTCCTGCAGAGCACGTAGACCATTACTGCACTCCGCAGCACCCTTTGTGCACGTAACATATGCTCTGAATATATTCATGCTTTGAATATATTAATTTTCGGAATATTGTAGCGGTGGATAGGTGTGTGGTTGCTCCTAGCACCTAGGAACTGTACTTCCCACTAGGGTGGCTTTCAGCTAAACTGTTCTTGACTACGGTTAACACTTTGCTGTACGTCGCTCTGGATAAGAGCGTCTGCCAAATGCCTGTAATGTAATATAATGTAATGTAATGTAATGTGTTTCTGTTGTGCAACCGTCCTTTGTCTCATCATTGGTGGTCGCTTCCCTTTGTATGCTAATGTCAGGGTGACCGTGGGTGTGTGGTGTCTGGTGTTTAGTGCCTTGGGTGTCTAGTATGTGTTCCTCTGCTTGTTAGCATCATCAGTGTGTCTAATAAAGCTGGCAACCCTGACTCTGGCCCTTCTGAAGTGAGTGCTACAACAGGTTGAATGAGTTATTAGTTAGACTACTCTAACAACCTAGGTTGAGCACTAACGACACCATCGCTGACTCTAAATGGGTCTGTTACCCTTCTCTAAAGTACTGCTGCACTTTGTACCCTTGGTGAAAGCACTTATGTGCTTAATTTTGTAAGTGCTCTGGATAATAGCGTCTGCTAAATTATTGTAATAATGACAAGTGATTAAAAATTGCAGAGAATAAAAACAAAAAAACCCACAAAAAAAAAACAGAAGTGCTGATTGACTGATCGCTCAAATGACAAAAACTTTACGGAGTCTTCATTGGTTACATTCAGATGACGGGGTGGGAGTTAAAAATGTAGGTTTGTTCGTGAAAGAGAGGAGTGACAGAGAGAACAAAAGGCAAGAGAAGAGAAGAAGACAGTAAATAATGGCTGGGGTCTAGAAGGAGGAGAGGAGAGAGTGAACAACGGCCGGGATCTAAAACAGAATGACCCGGGGTCCAGAAGGAGGAGGAGGAGAGGGAACCTACCTTTTCTTACCGTCTCTTTTGGCGGTCTTCTGGAGCGTGGCCCTTCTGCGCTGGTAGTCGTTGTTGAAGTCGTTGTACTTGGCCGTGTGCTCCTTGATCATGTCCGTGGTCCTCTTGTGCTGCTTCTTGGTGAGCTCCTTCATCTCTTTGTACTGCCTCCTCTGCTCCCGCACGAACACCTTCTGCCTCTTCAGCTCCTCCACCGACAGAGCGTCCACCTCTGAGAACACAAAGAGCCACGCAAGCCTTCAGCCTGGATAGGAGGAGTCGACGCTATTCAGGAGAGGCCTCTTCAGGGTGGTGATCGCAGCTAAAGCGCTTGTGCTTGGTGCGGTGACGTGGACCACAGTCCCACATCTACTAAACTGGACCGTGCCAGTGCTGACTGTGGTCAGGAGTCCTGACCATGCCAGTGCTGAACGCGGTCGAGACTCCTGATCGTGCGAGTGCTAAACGCGGTCGAGACTCCTGACCGTGCCAGTGCTGAATGTGGTCGAGAGTCTTGACCATGCCAGTGTTGAACGTGGTCGAGACTCCTGACCGTGCCAGTGCTGATCGTGGTCGAGAGTCTTGACCGTGCCAGTGCTGATCGTGGTCGAGACTCCTGACCATGCCAGTGCTGAACGTTGCCTGGGGTCCTGCAGGGTATTGCCCAGATGCCCAGGGAAGGTGGGTTTACATTTACATTTTAGGTATTTAGCAAACGCTCTTATCCAGAGCGACTTACACAGTTTACATTTCAGTTTACATTTACGATTGGGCACCTGCAGGCCTGCATGTATGCTAAGAAAATGAGGATACAAAACGGGAGAAAAAACATTCAAAATATAAAAATGTATTTCACATTTCTGTCTTCATTTTCAATTACTGAATTCATTTCAATATTGAAACTAGTCCAGGCCATTTTAAGCTATGGTTGAATTCCCTTGGCATCCCCTGGCATTTATCCTCAACTGATCACGCAAACACACTGGCCTATTTACACTATACACTATTTCACTCACCTGTGAGAACGCTCTGCACAACGTCCTCCGTTTTCACAGCTGGCTTCACTGATACTGAAAAACGAACACAAACACACACACATACACACACACACACACACACACACACACACACACACACACACACACACACACACACATTTCAGGAACGACCTAAGCATCAATTTATCATTTAAATCGGTCTCTGCTGTTAAATCCATATTTGTAACCTGAACATGAAATAAAAAGCTCTACTCTCGCGCTTTTAAACAGAATAAAGGTGCTCGTTTACTTCTACACTTAAACAGACGCAATGGCAGAAAGGTGACGATCACAAGGAAAACCGAAGGAAAATCAAATATACGGTGTTGTTCAACTTCACAATGCAATGCCATTTCACAACGCAAATAGTATATATAAAAAAATAACAATTGAGTTACAAAGCATCTGCTCCACATTCACTATCTCCAGACCTATTGCCTTGAACCAGGGCAGTGCTTTCATTTAAAGGCGCTTTCTTTGGAAATAAATCACAGAAGAAAATGTCAGTTGATCAGTTAACGCTTTATTGCTTTCTCAGCTGGCTGCTATTGGTCCCTCAGAGGCAGGAATTTGGGGGTGGAGTTACAGGTCTCTGAATTACAGGTATTGGGGGTGGAGTTACAGGTTTCTGAATGACAGGTATTGGGGTGGAGTTACAGGTCTCTGAATTACAGGTATTGGGGGTGGAGTTACAGGTTTCTGAATGACAGGTATTGGGGGTGGAGTTATAGGTCTCTGAATGACAGGTATTGGGGGTGGAGTTACAGGTTTCTGAATGACAGGTATTGGGGTGGAGTTACAGGTTTCTGAATGACAGGTATTGGGGGTGGAGTTACAGGTTTCTGAATGACAGGTATTGGGGTGGAGTTACAGGTTTCTGAATGACAGGTATTGGGGGTGGAGTTATAGGTCTCTGAATGACAGGTATTGGGGGTGGAGTTACAGGTCTTTGAATGACAGGTATTGGGGGTGGAGTTACAGGTCTCTGAATGACAGGTATTGGGGGTGGAGTTACAGGTCTCTGAATGACAGGTATTGGGGGTGGAGTTACAGGTCTCTGAATGACAGGTATTGGGGGTGGGGTTGCAGGTCTTGACTGACAGTTTGGGAACAATTAAAAGTCTGACAGATTTTGAGTTTGAGGGCAGAGCTAGAGATTTCTGATTTATAAGAATGGGGATGGAGTCAAAAGCCCTTCACAGGAATTGGAGGGTGCAGTTAGACGCCTCTGCAGTTTAGAGGTGGAGTAAGACGTCTCTGACAGAGCGCAGTTTGGGGGTGGAGTTAGAGGTTGGGGCGTACCTGTGGGCTGGGGCTGATGAGTAACCTGCGACGGCGGTTTGGGGGTGATGCAGGGGGCGTGGCTCACTCCGTTCTCAGATGGGGCAGGTTTTGGGTCACTTGTGGGCTCTGATGGTAGATCTGCCCCAGGCTCCACCTGCAACCAAAACAGCAGAACCACAACGCTGACACCACACACCTTTGATCAGGAAACATTGCTATTAGCCATCTAGCCTGCTAGCCAAGTGGCTGGCTACGTACAGTACCTTGCTCATGACGTACCTTATTGTAGCTAACTAGCACTCCATACTTAAGATAGCGAAAGATACTCCAAGCTAGTGAAAGAAATACAAAGTAATGTATATTTTCCCCAAGGAACCCACCTCTTTGCTGTCAACTTCCTCTCCCTCCTCCAGAGTCAGAGCTGCCAGCTGACTGGCTCTCTGTTCCATCAGGTTGACGTATCTTATTGGGTTGGAAAGAGCCTCGATCACATCTGGTCACAGAGACAAAAACGCAGTCGCAGTGGTATAGATTGGACACAAGAACACCTCTGATATTAATGAGAAATGTCTGAAGCAATAGACATAAGAAATAAACATAAGCAATGCCAAACAAGAGCATTCCTATACACCATTGGCAAGCAGATATGAGTAAGAGTGGTGTGTACAGATTTTCGAAGCAGTTTATTAAGGTAGAATTTACCTGCAAAGGTATCTGGCACATAGTCCTTGACTTCGATGTAAACAAACAGAGCTGGCAGAGTGAGCGACTGGTTCTTCTCATTACGGAGGCCAATGTAGTGATATCCTGGAACAGAGAGAGACGGAGGAACAGCATTTTACACTTGTGTGAGAACTCAGTCAGATCCGAAACACTATCCTGGAGTAATGTTTCACACTTCTTTTAAATATTTTAAAAGAAGTGTGAAACATTACCAGACTCTGGCGCGGCTGGGGGAATCGAACCCCAGTTGCGGTGGCCAGCATCGAACGTTGTAACCGCTAGACCACCTGGGAGGCGCACAATGTTTTGCACTTCTGAAAGAATCTCTTACCTGGTCAAACCGTGACTCTTCCTGAGTCCTCTCTCACCTGGTCTAACACACACTTCCTGAGCTCTCTCTCACCTGGTCTAACACACACTTCCTGAGGCCTCGCTCACCTGGGCGGATGGCAGACACGGGGATGATGCGATGTCCTATGAACTTCCCTCCTTCCTCAAACACAGCCATTCGCAGAGAGGCCAGAGTGGGCAGAACAACCTGCAGAATGCATAGAGACAGGTCACTACCACACACACACACACACACACACATACTGGTCACTTACACACACACACACACACACACACACACACACACACACACATACACACATACACACATACATACTGGTCACTACCACACACACACATACACACACACACATACTGGTCACTTACACAGACACATACTGGTCACTACCACACACACACACACACACACACACACATACTGGTCACTTACACACACACACACACAAACACGCACACACACACACACACACACACACAGGTCAATTACACATACACACACATACTGGTCACTTACACACACACACACACAAAAACTCACACATACTGGTCACTTACACACACACATACACACACACACACACACACACACACACACACACACACACATACTGATCACTTACACACACACATACACACACACACACATACTGGTCACTTACACACACACACACACACACACACAGGTTACACAGAGACTGCCACATTCTGAGAGGTGATTTACTCACCTTCTTGAAGACGATTGGCTCCTCATCCCACACAGGATTGATGGCGTTTCCCTGTGAGGTCTTTGTTTTGAACGCCTTTCGTCTTGTGTCCACCGGCAGCCCAAACATGTCGACTTCCACGTATGTGCCAACTTTCTTATCCGTCAAAAACTGTCCAGATATGATCTGCATGCACACACAGCATTACATCAGAAACAGGCCAGACTTGAGCTGCATATATGCACAGTATTAAATCATAAATAGGCCTGATATGATCTGCATATATGCACAGTGTTAAATCAGAATGTGTCCAGATATGATCTGATCTGCATATATGCACAGTATTAAATCAGAACAGGCCAGATATGATCTGCATATATGTACAGCATTAAATCAGAAACAGGTCAGATTTTATCTGCAAAAAACCAATAGGGAACACTCTTCCCTCGGGACCACCTAAAATCCTATGCACCTGCACAGATGGGGGCACCTGACTCACTGTGGTCGTTAAAGGTCCCATGGCACTTACATAAGAACCGGTATTAACCCTGGCGACCTGCTCAAATTCCCACAAAACTGTCTCTCTACACCTGGCCACCTAATCTCCCTGCATCTGTGTGGCTGCCCAAACCTCTGCACTCCCCACCCACTTTGACTCCTCAGGTCATCACTGCCAATGAGAATTGAGCTCTCAGCTGGACCTAGCTGGATAGATAAAAGTAAATATGAAAGGTAAATAAAAAAGCCTGACCATCAATCAATCAATTTTATTTTTATATCGCGCTCTTCACACCAGGTGTCCCAGGACGCTGAACAATTAAAATATACTGTAGGACAGGGGTATTCAAATCCAGGCCTCAAGGTCCACAGTGTCTGCAGGTATTTGCTCCAACCACGCACTACACCACCTGATTTCACTAATTAGCTTGCTTCCTGGACCAAGGAGGTCAACTACTTATTCTAAATGGAATGTGGACTTAGAGGCCTGGATTTGAATACCCTCACCGTAGAAGGACAAGCAGGGCAGGCCATTTTTCAGTCAGTTACCTACACATGCAATAGCTCCATTGCATCGACAGACAGCCACCCTAGGTGAATTTCCCAGGTGCTAGGAGCCCACATTTAAACTAGCCCAGCCGGAGGGGGGAAGGGACCCACCTTCACTGACAGCGCTGTTGGCTGGACTACAGGGATCCCGAAGAGGTGTAGTTATCTCCTCTATTGCACCTACAGTGCTCTCGGTGAAGGGGTCACTGACAGTGTTTGTCCGGCCGTGCGCTCGGTGAAGGGGTCTCCGGGTTTTGAGCCTGTAGCCGCTCTTGCCATTGTACTCGTACATGCCCAGGTTCAGCTGCATAGACAGGTCTGAGCGTGGGGGGAACACAGGGGAGAGACACCACACTTCAACACAATGGCCAACTTTTTATATTTTTTATTTAAAAATATATTTAAACCCACCACCACCATCAATGGAGGTCTAATCTTTATTAATACTTTAAAAAAATATATATATTTCTCTTCCTTTCCTTTTTCCTTCTCTCCTTTCCTTTCTTCGTTTTTTTTCTTTTTGTCTGCCCTTCTCCTTTTCTTCTCCTTATTTTCCTTCTTCCTTCTTTAATTAATTATAACATGAATGCCAACAATGGCCAACTTCTATGGTATTACGCTGCTTGTGTTCGACTGACGTAGTCATTTCTTACATTTGTACCACGCTCCCGAGCTTTGCCACTGTGACGCATTTAGAGGGTCCAACACGTCTCACACACACACACACACACACACACACACACACAAACAAACACCCTTTTGTATTTTCTTTTGGGCACGTGTTGTGACGGGATGACGGAAGACTCGCGCGCCTCCCTTCCACATGAGCACACAGGTGAGACCTCACCTGCTGCAGGCGCAGAAAGGGAGTTGACGAGTGGTGATTGGGCTGCTGTGGACTCCTGGTCACAGCCATCTAATTACGTAGCCCAGCCTCGATTTAGCAACAACTAGGCTACATGGTCTTTACCAACTGAGCCACTTGGGGGGGTGGGGGGGGGGTCAGCGGTGAATGTGGTCAGCGTTGTTCTCACCGATAGTTTGGAAGTTCAGAGCCACTAACTGGCACCCAGCGTTCCAGAAGACTTGGGGCATGTAGTTGGAGGAGTCCACCCTGGTGCCTTTGGGGTAAATTCGGCTGAGCTGTAGCTTGTTGTACCTGGATGAGAGTCGTTAAGGAGGGCAACCACAAGCAGCGAAGCCTATTGGACACACCGGGGCGGGAGACATCGTTAACCTACAGCTGTGCTGTTTTTTTTAAAGACAGTGAGCAGCAGCAGCGGAGCTGGTAAAAGGATTCTCCACAAACTCCACGGGCGACTTCGTGAGCAGCTCCAGGGCCTTCGTCTCCACGTAGGACGACATCTGATAACTGCGGTTTATCTCTGCGAAGACAAGAACATGTTTACTTACAATATTATCATAAATTGAACAATGTTCTTTAAAAATGAGCGAGTGTGTGTGAGTGTGTGCATGCGTGTGAGTGTGTGCATGTGTATGTGTGCATATGTGTGCGCATTTATGCACGTGTGTGTGTGTGTGCATATGTGTGCGCATTTGTGCATGCGTGTGTGTGTGTGTGTGTGTGTGTGTGTGTGTGTGTGTGTGTGTGTGTGTGTGCATATGTATGCTCATTTGTGCACGTGTGTGTGTGTGTGTGTGTGTGTGTGTGTGTGTGTGTGTGTGTGTGTGTGTGTAACAGCTCACTTTTGGAGGCCTCAAAGGTGTGGAACTTGACGGGCTGGACATAGTTGACCAGAGTGGACATCTCCTCTGTGGCGCAAGCCTCTCGCTCAGAGGGTCCCTGAGTAACAGACACAGAAAACATCTCATCTACAGAACAAAATATCTATAGAATATCACATCTACAGAACATCACATCTACAGAACAAACTGCCATGCCTGTTCTCCAAAATGTGTGGTGCCAGCTTCTAGTATTTATTTTCACTCTTTGTCCACCAACTGAGCTGCACAGTCATTCAGTCATTCCGCTATAAAACTGAACCTCCTTTTGCTAATATGTGGTGAAGCAGAGCTATCCTGCCTACAGCGACCCTCCCTCCCTGGGCGACCAATTATTTTGGCATTCTTGCAGAATTCTTTGCCACAGTGGAGATGTGATTCTAGAGTGTGGGGTGAGTGCTTTAACTGGACACTCCACCAGGGAGGGCCCATGAATTCTAAAATGCACTGAGACTAAAAAGTCTGTCAATGCATTACTCATCACGACTCATCAGAGGCACAGTTCCACAGATGAGCTCTAGAGGGCAGTATTGTTACATGAGCAACTTCAAAATTTCTATATTACTGTAGATAGGACAATATCACAGCCGATTTGGTACTTTTGAACGTCAAATAAATGATAACGGCTTTGGTGTCCTCACACAACCTCAGATAATAAAATGTAGCTGTTGGCATATGAGGGTAATTGCTGTAAATTACAAGCAGTCAATCAAAATATTTTTTTTTTTGTTTTTGTTTTAGTAGACCTATTCAGTAATCCACGCTGCACGTTATGAATTGCCTGAGTGTGACTGTCATGGTGCATCAGTGTCAGATCCAGGGCAGGCTGTGTGCAACGCAAAATCAATCACACGCTTCTCTACCTCGTCTGAGGTCTTCTTACAGTCGTCATCTTCCTCATCATCATCGTCACTCTCTGCTTCCACCTCCCCTGCAGGTCAAAGGTCAAAGGTCAGTTAAAACCGCTAGTACACGATGCCGAAAACCATTTGTGCTGACCTTGTTCAAAATCGCTGAATCATTGTTCAGCGGCACGGATCTCTGCATGCCTGGCTGACATCTCCACACGGATGTCCACCCACCACCTGAAGCTGAACCTGGGGAAGACAGAGCTGCTCTTCCTCCCAGCGAAGGGCTCCCCGATGATTGATGCATCAATCACCGTGGAAGGCTCCATAGTTTCTCTGTCCCAGTCTGCCAGGAGTCTTGGAGTAACCCTGGACAACCAGCTGTGCTTCTCGAGCCATATTGCAGCAATCACTCAGACCTGCCAATTCTCCCTCCACAACATCCGGAGGATCCAACCGTTCCTCACCCAAGAGGCCACTAAACTCCTGGTCCAGGCCCTGGTGATCTCACTACTGCAATTCCTTGCTGGCAGGCCTTACGGAACTAGTCCAGAACGCTGCTGCTCGTCTGGTGTTCAACCAGCCGAAGTTCACCCACGTCACCCCTCTACTCTCCTCTCTGCACTGGCTCCCCATCGCAGCACGCATCAGATTCAAGTCACTGGTGCTTGCTTTTCAAGCGGCCAGAGGTACTGCTCCCCCATACCTCCAGTCACTCATCACGCCCTACACCCCTCCCAGACCCCTCCGCTCCGCCTCCTCTGGCAAACTGACTGCCCCATCCCTCCGGGCGCCTGGCAGCCGCTCCTCGCGGTCTCGCCTCTTCTCTGTCCTGATCCCTCGCTGGTGGAACAACCTTCCGCATCGGTCAGGACCGCAGAATCACTTGCGATCTTCCGCAAGAGACTCAAAACCCACCTTTTCAGACTCCACTACCACTGAACTCTGTCCATCTAGCTAAATTGTCTTCACCACTGTTTACTTGTTCAACACTATATACCCCTCCTTACTCCATCCCCAAAAATGGTCTATTGCTGTATTACTGCACTGATCTCGTGCGGTAACTATGATTGTTCCTACCATGTATTAATGCACATCCTGTAAGTCGCTCTGGATAAGAGCGTCTGTTAAACGCTTAAAATGTCAAATGTAAATGTATATTTCCAAAGAGAACCAAATTCTCATTTGGGTGCATTGTGAATAGACATTTTGTCTGAATCAAGCAGTCAGACTTGTGTTCATTATAACATTGCATTTTCTCTATCTCCTCCTTTATAAAATATCTTGGTTTTATCACCACCCAAATGTCTCCTAAGGTATCATTCAACCCATCACGCCCACACATACATTAATACAACTTTACTATGCATGGACAATCTTTTTTTTTTGCAGTTTCTATTTAATTTCAGCAACCCCCTCTGGCAAAGAAAGCAATAAAAGAAAAGAAACACTGACAGAACACCTTGGCAGGAGAAACATCTTCTGACATGACCAGATAATATCAAAAGACAGGAGCCCTTTGAAATAAGTGGCTAATGGAAGTGTCTCGGAGACAAGGTGCACTCTGAAGTGAGCGGGTGACTCACAGCGAGTCCAGATCTTAGGAGACCCCGCTCACTCTGTCTGAATCATCGCTGCGCACAGTTCCGCTCCCCTGTTATTTCCAGGTGAGATTCAACTAATATCTGAGTCAGACCAACCACCCACACGCACACACACACCCACACACACACACGGGCGAGATGCTTCCAACGAGCAGGGTAGCGGTGAAGTGAGGTGAGCAGCAGTGAGATGAGCAGTGGTGTGATGAGCAGTGAGATCAGCAGTGGTGAGATAAGCAGTGAGATCAGCAGTGGTGAGATGAGCAGTGAGATCAGCAGTGGTGAGATAAGCAGTGAGATGAGCAGTGGTGAGATGAGCAGTGAGATCAACAGTGGTGAGATGAGCAGTGAGATCAGCAGTAGTGAGATGAGCAGTGAGATCAGCAGTGGTGAGATGAGCGGTGAGATCAGCAGTGAGATCAGCAGTGGTGAGATGAGCGGTGAGATCAGCAGTGGTGAGATGAGCAGCAGAAAGTGAAGCAGGTCTCTAAGGGACAGAGGGCCATGCAGCCCAGGCTGATCCATCCCTCTTCTCCCTCAGGGTGGGAATCCTCTTAAGACGTCTTACTGACTCATTCAGAAAAAGGCACTTCTGGATAAATTAGCACAGAAAAAAACTGTCTAACTGAATATAGGGTTAGACAGTTTTTCTTGTTTCCCATTCAAGAGCTTTTCAAGTCCTTTCAATGTCCAATTCCCCCAAACTCAAAGACCCATAAAATCTAGGGCTGGGTGTGGGCAAGTACCTCACGATATGATTTATATCACAATATATATGTCACGATTTTAATGAATCACCATTCATCACGATTTCTCAATTTAAACGTGATAACAGAATCATGATTCAATACCTCAAATAATATGACTGTGGTATACTTCAAAGGATGAAATTGGATCCAGAAGCCATTAACACCCCATAATGAAAAAACATGAGTCAATTTGAAATGAATTTAACTTGGATTTTTATTCTTTTTCATTGAGCCTTGATAACTTGAATGGAATGGAAGGATCTCCTGCACCTTCAGGTTCAACAGTTTAAACATACGCAGACTGTACAACAGTGTGTAATTATGTCATCTTAACAGAGTAGTATACATAAAATGTCAACCCCTGTAACTTCACACATTACACGCATATAAATGATACCTGGGGTAAGAGTATCGATATGACATTGTGAAGAATATAATACTGATTTTCAACTGAATCGATCGGTGCAGCCCTATTAAAAACTAACAACAAATGTTGCATACCATTGTTGGGGAGGTTCAATCCCCAGGTGGGGCACTGCCGTTGAGCAAGGTACTTAACCTGAATTGCTTCAGTTAATATCCAGCTGTATAAATGGATTGTAATGGAAAAAAATGTAAGTCGCTCTGGATAAGACCTAGCATCATAGTGCTAAATGCCTGTAATGTAATGTAATGTATGCATTTTGTGATCCTGCGCAGGCAAACGGAATATGGCACGGCCGAACCGAAATGCTCATAAATAAACATGGTGCCATCATTGACAGGGTTTTGTTAAAGTAGCTGAACCTACATATTTAGATTGGACGTTGAATATTTTGTCTTTGTCAAGTATTGTAACTTAATAAACCAGCTCTTAATTTTCATTGAATTTCGAGTTGTATATTTTGATTAAGGTGGATCCACCAGATTGCTCTGCCTATCAACATATTTGGTGATTTAATTGATAATTGGTATCCTGTGTAGTAATTATTATATTAAATAAAATAAATATACTTTACATGTAGGGTAAGTGAGGGGTTTACCCTACATGTAAAATATGTGCTTAACTTTAAACAAGGGCATTTGACTGTTAAGGCTACTGAATGCATAGATACATTTTTATTAAAACCTCACTGATCCCACACCATCAGTAAAGAAATATAAACATATTCCTGAATGAATGCTGTCCCAGGATCAGCTCTTTCAACCCCAACATGAACCCCAAACATTTTGGGTAGAATGTAGAATGTTATCACTTTACTCTTTCCCCTGATCCGGTGTGATATTTATCATAGTCATAATTGCACCCTTCCTCTTTTCTCCCGGCCAAGCCCGGAGCTCACCTGCCCCAGAGTCAACCCCCACCCCTGCCATGTGTTAGCCCGATGCCTGGCTGGCTCGGACCCTAGCTGCTGGTTCCATGCCCCGCCCTGCCCTGGTATCTGGAGGGATGAGGTCCACCCCACCCCTACACTTAGGATGCCGAAGAATGCCCTTCCGGTGGTCTGTTAAGCCTCATGAGCCTCAAGGACTATTTGTTTTTGTTTTTCTCTGTATCCCACCATTTTCCAGGAGTTCACCTCGACCGCCTTTTAAGGGGTCAGGGAATAATTTTCCAGTTTCCCACATTGGCTCCAATGGTTTTCTGGTTTTTTGATTCCCTCTGGAAAATGCAAATTGTGAAGCGCTGTGTGACAACCTGTTTACAAAAACATAATACTGTTTGTTTGTCTGTGGCTGAAACATAATTGACGAACTTCGTTTTGAAACAGGCAGTTTAAACTACCTATGCCAAAACATAATTTTCAAGAAGTCCTTGGTAAAAAAATTCTAAATCTGAGGACTTTCATGGATTTTCAAGTAGCATAGAAATTCCACTATGCCACTTGAATAATTGAGAACATTTTCAAACAGCTTTTCTGAGTAGGTTAGCATTAGAAAAACCTACACTATATTAATAAAACAGCTCTTCAGAGAAGGTTAGTGTAAAACACTTATGTTACAGGACAATTAACAAAATAACTATTTTACGTAGATTAAATTACAGTCTCTTGTGATGTTGGTCCTTCCGTTCCTTTATTACTAATGATTGTTTTCAATCAGATGCAGAAATAAAAATGAATAAATGCCTCCGGTTCACAGAGGTTACTTTGAGTATAGTGGTGAAACGAAATCATGAACACACTGCAACATACACATACTCTGTGTCTGAATGGATGTGCCACAAGGTGGCGCAGTGAAGCAAAGACCTGCTGCATCCACTGTACCCGGGATCATTTCACTGTTCACAAGCTATAAAACTATAAAAACAGAGAATCTGCAGTTAAATTGCAGTGCTAATATAATAATATATAAAAATATATGTCATTTAGCAGACACTTTTATCCAAAGCAACTTACAGTAGTGAATGCATACATTTTTCAGTATATGTGGCCCCAGTGGGGATTGAACCCACAACCTAAGCATTGCTAATGCCGTGCTCTACCAACTAAGCCACAGAGAACCACAGTGCTATGGGAAGACTTTCAGTGTCGTACCATTTGAATCATAAACTAGAGTAAAATCACTATTGCATAACTTATTACCGAACCCTGGGAAGAGCAGTCGTCTGAAATGTGTGTAGTCTGTCGCGACATCTTTTCACTCCGTACCCAACTGCCCACCAGAATGCTGTACATTGTAAGACCCCCTGCGTTTGTCTGCGCGGGCCTACCTGCGCCAGGCGAGGAGGGCTCGAAGGGGGTGGACGGGTCGCTGGCGGTGCTGGAGGTCTGCTCCGCCAGCTTCTTCTTGGCACTGTCGTCGGGGGGCTTGTGGGACTTCTTCTTGTTCTTAATGAGGATCTTTCCCATCAGCTCCTGGGGGCTGGGCAAGGGCATGCCCGACTCCAGCTACCAAACCCAGGGGACAGCAAACCCGCCAATCACTACTCACTATTCCACACTCACTACTCACTATTCCACACTATCACTCTTACACGCTTACTGTTCCACACTCACCATTCCACACTCACTACTCACTATTCCACACTCACTACACACTATTCCAGACTCAATATTCACTATTCCACACTATCACTCTTACACGCTCGCCATTCCATTCTCACCACTCACCATTCCACTATTACTGCTCCACACTCACTATTCCACGCTCACCAATCACAGTTTTTTTTGCAGTAATTGCGTGCTCTCTCTGTTCAATATTGAATGATTTAGTGATTGTAATAAGTGTATTTTTCTAAATGAGCTTTTCAATATTGCTAAAAAGCCAGCGTGTGCTACTACGAGGGACGTAATCAACCTCAGGTATAATATATATTAAGTGTAAATTACAATGCAGCATTTGCGGAAATTCTTTGAAAGGAGATGATGTGGTAAAACCACATAATTAGCATTTTAACAGCCTGGAACATTCAATTATTTAGTAGGATCAAATATCGTGTTGGTTGGGTGTGCGCGTCTGTGCTCTGGCCCTGGATCTCACTGTCAGCCTATTAACTCACACGGCTATCCTCCACATTCGACATCACTGTCACCGTAATAACTCAAAGAGTTTTCCTTTATTAACTCAAAAGAGTTTTCCTCCAGATTTGACATCACTTCCACTTCATTAACTCAAAGAGTTCTCCTCCAGATTTTACATTACCGTCTGCATATTAAATCACAGTGTTTTTCTCCATATTTTACATTACCTTCTCCCTACGAATTCACAAGTTATTCTGCAGATTTTACATTACTGTCACCCTACGAATTCACAAGTTATTCTGCGGATTTGACATCGCTGTCGACGTATTAATTCACTGGGTTTTTCCTCCCAATTTCACATTCACATCGCTGTATTTACTCACGGGGTATTTCTCCAGAGGCTCGATCAACATCGCGTCTCCAAATATTGATCTGCAGTACTCTGCCATCTTGGCTTGTTGCTTCGGACTGAATGGCATCAAAAGACAAGACAATGGCATCAAAAAAACTCCCCAAAAACCATTAGTTTAATAAGCATATGAAACAGTTCACTTTGCATGGCATTACGTACACACGTGAAAGGATAGCACTATGATGAATTATTAAAACCGATCAATTATTAAAAGCGTATTACGAATTATAATAGAGTGCGGTTCAAGTGTCAGTTCAACTACCTGAAGTGTTTTTTTTTATTGTTTGGTGTGACACGGAGCGACCGTTTTCACAATGGACCTTTTCTGATGCGTTTCCGCTGTCTCTCTACTGTGTACCTTCCTGTCACTCAAAACACAAGGCGATAAGGAGACACAAGCACAACGCATGGGCAGCTTCCGTGAGCTTCTTCCATAAAAGGAACGGAATTATGAAGGAAAACTAATTATGCATCACATAATCCTGTACGCTCCTTCTGTTTTCTTGTTGCCATGGCAGCGTAAGGACGGGAGAATGGAGAGTCTGTGGGGAGGGGGTACTCACGAATCCACGTGGTTCTCGAAGGACAGGATGACAGGGAAGGGTGACGTTTTGAAGGCGCACTCCGCGATGGCCTCAATGACTTCCTGGAGAGCGGGCGACACAGTCGAGCAACACAGGCATCATAGTGCAGTACTCACACCCCACTAACACAGGCATCATAGTGCAGTACTCACACACCCCACTAACACAGGCATCATAGTGCAGTACTCACACACCCTGCGCTAACACAGGCATCATAGTGCAGTACTCACACCCCACCCCACAGGCATCATAGTGCAGTACTAACACAAGTATCATAGTGCAGTACTCACACACCCTGCGAGTAACACAGGCATCATAGTGCAGTACTCACACACCCTGCGCTAACACAGGCATCATAGTGCAGTACTCACACACCCTGCGCTAACACACGCATCATAGTGCAGTACTCACACACCCTGCGCTAACACACGCATCATAGTGCAGTACTCACACACCCTGCGCTAACACAGGCATCATAGTGCAGTACTCACACACCCTGCGCTAACACACGCATCATAGTGCAGTACTCACACACCCCACTAACACAGGCATCATAGTGCAGTACTCACACACCCCACTAACACAGGCATCATAGTGCAGTACTCACACACCCCTGCGCTAACACACGCATCATAGTGCAGTACTCACACACCCTGCGCTAACACACGCATCATAGTGCAGTACTCACACACCCCACTAACACAGGCATCATAGTGCAGTACTCACACACCCTGCGCTAACACACACATCTGCCACCCCACTAACACAGGCATCATAGTGCAGTACTAACACCCTGCGTGCAGGCATCATAGTGCAGTACTCACACACCCTGCATCATAGTGCAGTACTCACACACCCTGCGCTAACACACGCATCATAGTGCAGTACTCACACACCCTGCACACGCATCATAGCACAGGCATCATAGTGCAGTACTCACACCCCACTAACACAGGCATCATAGTGCAGTACTCACACACCCTGCATAACACAGGCATCATAGTGCAGTACTCACACACCCATCACAGTAACACAGGCATCATAGTGCAGTACTCACACACCCTGCACAGGCATCATAGTGCAGTACTCACACCCCACAGCTAACACAGGCATCATATCATAGTGCAGTATCACACACCCTCACACACCCATAGTGCAGTACTGCGCTAACACACGCATCATAGTGCAGTACTCACACACCCTGCGCTAACACACGCATCATAGTGCAGTACTCACACACCCTGCGCTAACACACGCATCATAGTGCAGTACTCACACACCCTGCGCTAACACACGCATCATAGTGCAGTACTCACACACCCTGCGGTAGTAACACAGGCATCATAGTGCAGTACTCACACACCCTGCGCTAACACACGCATCATAGTGCAGTACTCACACACCCTGCGAGTAACACAGGCATCATAGTGCAGTACTCCCACACCCCACTAACACAGGCATCATAGTGCAGTACTCACACACCCTGCACTAACACAGGCATCATAGTGCAGTACTCACACACCCCACTAACACACGCATCATAGTGCAGTACTCACACACCCTGCACTAACACAGGCATCATAGTGCAGTACTCACACACCCTGCGCTAACACAGGCATCATAGTGCAGTACTCACACACCCTGCGCTAACACAGGCATCATAGTGCAGTACTCACACACCCTGCGAGTAACACAGGCATCATAGTGCAGTACTCACACACCCTGCGCTAACACAGGCATCATAGTGCAGTACTCACACACCCTGCGTTAACACAGGCATCATAGTGCAGCACTCACACACCCTGCGAGTAACACACGCATCATAGTGCAGTACTCACACACCCCACTATATGGGACGGCAGTGTAGTGTAACGGTTAGGGAACTGGGCTTGTAACTCAGAGGTTGCTGGTTCAATTCCCAGATGGGGGCACTGCCGTTGTACCCTTGAGCAAGGTACTTAACCTGAATTGCTTCAGTAAAAATATCCAGCTGTATAAATGGATTGTATGCAAAGATATGTCAATTGTGTAAGTCGCTCTGGATAAGAGCGTCTGCTAAATGCCTAAAATGTAATGTAAAATGTAACACAGGCATCATAGTGCAGTGTTACACTAAGATCTAAGTCATTGGCAGTTATTGTAAAAAAAACCTCTCCATTTTATATTTACTTGGATTCACTGGGCGGTTTACCTTGAAGCAGATCTCAGAAGTCATGGTGAAGCCGTGCGTGATGACAGGCTCCTCCTCCGCGGTGCGGCCTTTCCAGCAGTCCAGCTCCACGCATCGGCAGCCCGACAGCAGGACCTGCCGGTACATCTCCACGGACGAGCTCCCCGCCAGCTGGCCCGCTGCCGAGACACGCCCCATTAATCCTGATGCTGCACTTCCTGTGCAGCGGTCGCTCCATACATCCACTTCCTGTTCACTGCTCACTCAGCAAAGCCACTTCTTGTTTAGTGCTCACTCCATGTATCCACTTCCTGTTTAGCGCTGACTCAGCACAGCCACTTCCTGTTTCAGCGCTGATGCTGTACACCTTACCCTGGGGCACTTCCTGTTTAGTGCCTGCTCTCTGCACTATGCACCCCCCCCACACACACACAGACACACACACCCTGACAGACAGTCGTGCTCTTGCATGACTTACCCGTGAGGTAGGTGTTATGGGAGGAGTTGATGAAGTAGTGGGAGAGGGGTAGGGTCATGTCCTCACTCTGATCCAGTTTCTCAGGAGGGATGACCACGTTCTCCTCGCCAATCAGATACCGGGAAAACCCCTCGACAGAAATCTGCCCTGTGACACAAACAGCCAAACAATACCCGGAGGTTATGCGTCAGGCTCTCACAGGACACACCATCGAGTGACCAAACTCAAAAGTGTAAATTGATTTTAATGTTCAGTACAGAATCATAAAGGCTGAGATTGACAGGGCCGAGACCGCCTTATTAAGAGTCTCCAGATCGGATGTAGCCTGTGCCCAAAGACAATGGCTCCATGAACATCCATCACCATTTGAAAGAGAAACAGCAGAAAGCATTCTATACACGTGCACCGGCGATGCTTAACAACTTCGCTCCCCTCATTAAGAGGTTGGGACCCTTGTCTGCCTGTTATCGATTAGCGAGCCCCAGCGTGGCAGACAGCCGGTGTCACTGAGCGGGGAGGACCAACAGAACGGGAGCGCCACATGACAAACCAGGCGGCAACAATCCCCATGGCGACAAATTCCCCAAACCGGGTTATACTAATTAATGTGCTCCTGCCCTCTGAGGAATTCCCCATTTAATTACCAAAGGCCATCATTAGACAGCGGAGAGGCATCCTACGATGGGTCTCAACAGAACAGGTGATGGCATTGAGCTTGGGAGGTTCGAGGGTTGCCGGTTCGAATCCTGGGTAGGTCACTGCTGTCGCACCACAAAGGTGCCTAATGTGAAATGCTTCATTGACTTGTGGGAGCGTTGGAAGGAGAGTGTTTTGCACTGTTGTGGAATTAGTACCTTTTAAAAAAAAAGAAAGACCACCCAGGAGGCCCCAAATTAGTACTTTTAAAAGTGCGCTGAAACACAGCACTTCAAAATAAAGAATAAAGGTGCAGCTATGGTCACTACGGAACAAGTACAACGAGGGGAAACATTTCAGCGCACAACATATACACTAATAAATATACAGGCTGTCCAATAAATGTGACGTCCTACAGGATAAAGGAAACGACTAGTGCATCCCTGTATAGCAGCGGTATTCAAATCCAGGCCTCGAGGTCTGCAGTGTCTGCAGGTATTTGCTCCAACCACGCACTACACCACCGGATTTTGAATAATTAGTTTACCTTTTGGTCCAGGAAGCGAGCTAATTAGTGAAATCAGGTGGTGTAGTGCGTGGTTGGAGCAAATGCCTGCAGACACTGTGGACCCCAAGGCCTGGATTTGAATATCCCCCGCTGTAGAGGAAACTGTAGCGAACCAGTGTAGACACTCGGCCGAGCAGATGTTTTTTTTTTTTTACCCAGAAACACAAATTTGTGAAGGTTTTGGTCTCTTGTGAAGGTTTCGTTCTGCAAGGGGCACGCGTTTGTGAAAGGTCACCGATCCTTTCCTCCACGCTGGCCGAGAGGTGGCGCGTCCAAGCCGTTTTCTGCGTCCGCCCGATTCCGAGTGCGACTTTAACGACGGCGGCCGATCAATCATCTTCGCCGCCGCTGGGAACGGACGCGAGCGACAATCTGTCTCACGGCGCTCGGAGCGACGGCCCCGTCTAACGAAAACTCCCTCCCTTCCTGGGCGACGCTGCGGCCAATTACGCGCTGCCTTGTGGGGCTGCTGGCCAGAGTCGGAGTCGGCG
The DNA here is from genome assembly GCA_029706075.1 of Aldrovandia affinis. Classification (NCBI taxonomy): domain Eukaryota; kingdom Metazoa; phylum Chordata; class Actinopteri; order Notacanthiformes; family Halosauridae; genus Aldrovandia; species Aldrovandia affinis. Next base: position 1,382,315 of record JAINUG010000205.1, on the reverse strand, counting down.
CTGGCGCGGTCAGGATCCGACACCAGACGGAGAGCGTCTCTGACACTGAAGCCCGGTGTCTTACGGGATAAGCAACCCGGCAAACCTCTCCTGCTGAGGTTTTTATTTTATTTTATACATTTTGTTATACCTCCAGTCACTCATCACGCCCTACACCCCGTCCAGACCCCTCCGCTCCGCCTCCGCTGGCAGACTGACTGCCCCATCCCTCCGGGCGCCTGGCAGCCGCTCCTCGCGGTCTCGCCTCTTCTCTGTCCTGGTCCTCGATGGTGGAACGACCTCCCGCAATCGGTCAGGACTGCGGAATCACTTCCAATCTTCCGCAAGAGACTCAAAACCCACCTCTTCAGACTCCACTACCACTGAACACTGTCCATCTAGTCAATCTGTCATCACCACTGTTTACTTGTTTAAAAAAAAAAAAAAAAAACCCACTAACCTTTTCTTTCCCAATGTTACAGGTATGATACGCAGATGCCTGCAATGATGTCTTTTGCCGTTTACTGCACTGATCTTGTACGCTAACTTTGATTGTTCTCACCTTGTATTAATGCACATCTTGTAAGTCGCTCTGGATAAGAGCGTCTGCTAAATGCTTAAAATGTAAAATGTAAAATGTTGTTTCAGATTTTTCCTGGTTTTTCTCCCCAATTTGGAAGCCAATTATACCCTCTATTTATTTCGATTAACCCTCCCCCACAAACTTGCCATCTGTGTTTACGGGGCAAGCTTCTCTCTGAGGCCGGCGATGATCCACCTCCTTGGAGACGGAACTCACCCCCTTTCTGGAGACACCCTTTCTGCGAGACACCCCCCTTCACGTGCGGACAGCCAAATGCCGCCCCCGAGGGCTAACGGCCAGGGCTTGGCCGGGTTTCCAACCCCCCTGATCACTTGCAGTCGGACCAGCCAAATGGGTGCATTAGACGCTACGCTATCCGCAGCCCCTGCTGAAACCTATTTTGGATGCATTAATCCTGGATCCTAAACTTCTGTGCAGAAGGGCGACCAATCAGGGAGATTGATTGCACAGATCATGCATGATCAACGCTCAATTCCTGCTCCTACAGACCTTCCATGGACAAAACAAACACCGTAAACACAAATAAAGGCGTTTTTGCCCTGAGCATTTCCAGATTTCTCACAGATGAGGAGGAGGGCGTTTAAACTTGATGTATCTTTGTCAGGACTGGAGCAGAGATCGAGTGTGATTCAGATGAGGGGTCTGTTGCTTTCTGTGTCAATAAGAAAACAACGGTGTCACACACACTCGTCTTTGGACCATGCTGCTGGTCAAACACACGCACGTATCAGGGTTTCCAAAGGTGCCAAGTGTCTCTCCACAGCTTGCAAAGCGCGCGCTTTATCAGAGTGAAGCAACAATGAAACAAATGTAACGATTATTTTGTTAATCGCATAGGCTAGCCTATAGCCTACACATTCATTAAAAAAAAGAAGATTCATTTTTTAATAGAAGGATATGTGGAAATTCTAATTTAGCCTGTTTTAATACAATTCAAATTGTGCTTAGAGGGAATTATTTTCACCGGACATTATGACCGGAGAGATTGACTTCAACAGATTTTCCCGGTAAAAAAATGGTAATTACCGGATAACGGAAACCCTGGCGCGTATACGCACACACACACACACACACACCTCTGCGCCACGCTGCTGTCAGGCTCATATTTGTCGATGAGCAGCTGGGTTTGGTCGGGCTTCAGCGGCGGGTACAGGATCTCGTTCAGACGCGGGTCCCGCTGCTTATTGTTGATGAAGTCGGTCATCTGCTCGACGCTGAGGGAACGGCCCTTCCTGGCACCACTGCAGCGGGCAGAGAGGAGGGGTTAGAGGCAGAGGGGAGGGGTTAGAGGCAGAGGGGAGAGGAGGAGTTAGAGGCAGAGGGGAGGGGTTAGAGGCAGAGAGGAGGGGAGGGGTTAGAGGCAGAGAGGAGGAGTTAGAGGCAGAGGGGAGGGGTTAGAGGCAGAGGGGAGGGGTTAGAGGCAGAGAGGAGGGGTTAGAGGCAGAGAGGAGGGGTTAGAGGCAGAGAGGAGGGGTCAGAGGCAGAGGGGAGGGGTTAGAGGCAGAGAGGAGGGGTTAGAGGCAGAGGGGAGGGGTTAGAGGCAGAGGGGAGGGGTTAGAGGCAGAGGAGGAGGGGTTAGAGACAGAGAGGAGGGGTTAGAGGCAGAGAGGAGGAGTTAGAGGCAGAGGGGACGACATTAGAGTCAGAGAGAAGGGCTTTAAAGACAGAGAGGAGAGAGGGGGGCATTAGAGGCAGAGAGGAGGGGATCTGAGGCAGAGAGGAGAGGGGGCATTAGTGGAGAGAGGAGGGCTTTAGATGCAGAGAAGAGGAGTTAGAGGCAGATAGAAGAGAGGGGGGCATTAGTGCAGAGAAGAGGAGTTAGAGGCAGATAGAAGAGAGGGGGCATTAGAAGACTGAGGAGGGCTTTAAAGGCAGAGAGGAGAAAGGAGGAGATTAGAAGTAGAGCGGAGGGCATTACAGGGGGTATAAATGCCCCCTCTATGACACTATGAACCCGTGAGGCCTGTAATTACCCCTGGCTGAGATAGTCTGTGCTGCTGGGAGAGTCTACTATCTGCACATGGGGACACTGCTTTCACTGACGGGAGAGATATTACCCACCCACCCCCGCCTTGCTCAGCAGACCATGAAATTAACTCATTTAGATAGACAAATGGAAACTAATTGAATGTGCCCAGAATATTAAAATATCATACATAATATATCTAGCGCCTCGCAGCCTACACATCGGTGTAGACGGCCCAATAGCAACGGCGCTCGGACGGAAATGTCAGACGTTGAACGGCCGTGAAAAGTGTCAAGCGGTTTAAAGGACACACTGCTATGTATCAGAACCAGGCGGACTGGGGTGGCCAAAAGCAGCCAGGTTCATTCGTTCTCAAATGTTAATGAAACGGAACATAAGGCATTATCCCTAAATGTCTTCTCACCCTGTCTCGCCCTATAAAGGCATTCTGTAAGAGTCTATTCGCTGTAATTAGCGACGGCTCGCTCCCTCACACTGTAGCGGTAACACAGACACAGACTTGTGTTTGCACTGCGTGCGAGGAGTCGCGCTAATCCTCACACTTTGACTGATTGCCTGCTAATGACAACGCTAATGCGTTTGGCACATCTGCCGAGCAGGTTGCTAAACGGTTTCCCACAATCTACACATCCCCACACTCACCTAGTGGGCATTACTGCTGCGATGCTGAACGACAGCTGTGTTTTTTTCACAGAGGCAAACAGCATGTGCGTTCAACGGGCATTTTAAGCTGGTGCATTTTTTGTGTGTGCATCCTGTTACCAGCTTGCCTTTTTTTAAATTTTGTTTTGACAATATTTTTCTCCCGATTTTGAATGACCCAAAAAATAAAAAAATCTACTAACCTTTCCTTTCCCTGTGTTACAGATATGGTATGCAGCTGCCAACAATGATGTCTATCGCTGTATTACTGCACTGATCTCTTGCACTAACCATGATTGGTCTTACCATGTATTAATGCACATCTTATAAGTCGCTCTGGATAAGAGCATCTGCTAAATGCTTAAAAAGTAAAATGTAAAAAAATGTCATTTGTGTTTGTGCTCTTCGCCAGCTGAAAATCTCCTGTGATAATTTGGGGCGAGCGTGGATGAGCGCGGGCTCTCCTCCGTCGAGCGTGACGTCAGCCTTCGCAGTCCGCCAGCAAAGCTCACAAAGGCGCTTCACGTGTCGCTGTGCGGGCAGACCGCGGGGCGCTCAAACGACAGAAGGGAGGACGCTGGTGCGCGATGAGACAGCGATGTCCCGCCAACTGAAATCCTTCCCTCCCCCGGGCAACGATATGGTCAATTATTTGCGCCCCCACCGTGTGGGACTGTCGACCGCGGTCGGCACTGGCATAGTCTTTTTGCCACACGGCACCCCGTTTTTCTCCCAAATTGGTAGCCAATTACCCGCTGTGCTTAGTTCAATCCCCCTTCCCTCATAGTTTGCTGCCATAGTCCTGTGACTGGCAGTGACAAGGGCGAAGCGCTGCCTCCTCCGAGACAACACTCGTCGTGCCGTCGACTGTAATTCCGGTACCCCAGAACCACTCCTGTGCACAGCAAACTGTGTGTGTCGGCTTCCCTCCGCCCTCCCTGGGGCGGACAGCCAATTGCCGCCCCGATGGCACTCCCGACCAGAGCCGACTCTGGCGCGATGGGGAATGGAACCCGCGTCGCCGTGGCCAGCGTCGGACGTTGAAAGCATGGTCTGGTTTTTGACACCAGACCATGGGGTCCTCGCACCACTTTCAGTGTGTCTGAAAAGAAGGGCAAGGCTTACTGTTCTGAAAAGACCTGGTCGATCTCTGGCCGCGGGCAGATATTACTGAGGAACTCTTTGTACACGTCTGCTGTGAAGTTCTCCAGCGGGATAGAGTCATTCTGCACAAGAGGACAGAGAATGAGGTTAGCGGTTTCAGAGTTACGGTTACAGTTCAGGGTTCAGGGCTTAGGTTTGAGGTTTGAGAGGTTAATGGTTAGTATTAGTATTAGTAATTTAGGAGTTAGTATTTAGGTATCAGGGGTGAGGGTCTATTGATGTCTCATAACCACCGAAATGTAAACAAACCCTCATTTTCATCCTGGACAATTTACAGAGTATTGGACACAAGACACAAGTAGGATGGGCTTAGTGGGCTAAAATGCAGTTCCCTAAGATTGAGATGAACTTTAAAACGTAGTATGTTAATGCAGATTTTAAAAATTATTATTATTATTAGGGGTTTGACACATACAGTATATTTTGGGGGAAAAAATAAAAGCTTTTCTTGAGCTATTGTATTAGTACTGGAAGGTACTGCATGTGTTACTGTTTGAGTGTGTGTGTGTGTGTGCATGCGTGCGTGTGCGTGTGGTGTGTGTGTGTGTGCGTGCGTGCGTGCGTGCGTGCGTGTGTGTGCGTGCGTGTGTGTTCGCACCTCTTAAGTTCAGCACAAATGGAAAGATAAGCAACCAACTTGTGACTCAGACTTTCAGCAGGACACAGTGCTGTGGGATTAGCAGCGTTTATTTTTAATTGCACATTGTTCGACGAAATCCCGGCAAACCTTCGCTAATTACCTGCTGTTTGGGAGCAGCTCGCCTGTCTCCTTGGTCCATTAAGCATACTAATTGACTGCAATTCCTTATAGATCGTACAAGCGCGACGTGACGGAGATCTTGTGATTGATATTGTACACTTTTTTTTACCCATTACATTTTCTCTGGCGTTTTCCAGCTCCTCTAAATGTGCTTCTGTTTTTCCTCGTTCTGTTGTTGTTTTTTTCAGAGGACAATTTGTGTCAAAAATCTTTTCACAGCAGAGGCTAATGAAGGCAATTCCAGTACAACAATTTTACAGCAATTACGAGCGAAAGAAAAGTTTAGACAACTTTGTCATCTGATCGAGAGACGAGACCCCCCTCAACCCTCGCCGCACTACATAAAAGAGTCAACTTGAATTGAGGTTTGAACTGATAGCACCTGGAAAAACAGACTCTAATAATAATCACGTTGCTGCGCTTTGTTCATAAACAGCATCCTTATTTGTCTATTATCGGTCGTTTGGTGGTTATTATCGAGAGGGTTTTTTTTGTGCATTAGTCTAATTCTCAGAGGTTGATGAATGGTGCAATGTTTTTTTTGGGTCCTTTGTCAACCCCCGTGTTCGAGGTACACTGGCAATTAATCTTCACAAAATAGGGTAGCCTGCTCCGCCCACCTAAACACATTGTGCTAGAACAGTAAAACGCATAATTACACCGGCTTACAGGGTGACAAGCCAAGGGACACAGAACTGTGATCGCTCTAAAAAGACCAAAACTATATATCACAGACCAATTCATGCACGCCAAAGATTTTTTTAAACTACATAGCAGAGACACAGAAATATAAGATAAAAATGAAAATGACCAGAACTGTATTGCTATAATATAGCGTAGTTTAGTACAGCCTAGACTAAGTAGACTAACCTGCCCAAACCTTTTCACACTTCATGACATTTGCCCTGAACCACACAAGACAAAAAACTGCCATTCCAATCACTGCCTCCGGGGGTCACTACTCATCGAGATTGAAAAGCAAGACTTTCAATATTGCTGCTATGGATTAGCCAAATTTGTGACAAAAAAAGATTCATCATAAATGTTGCCGATATGAACAGGAAAAGCAGGCTGTGTCGTTGGGGAATGCACCTGCCAGAATGGGCTGTTCTAAGTTTGGGTAAAAGGGTAATAGGGGTCTCGGGCTGTGGCCAGAACGGCCTGTTTGGACAGAAGTGTCTCACCCGTCCAGTGGGCAGGCTGCAGCACTCCAGCGCCGTCTCCACGCGCTTTCTGTCCGCAGAGAACATCCTCAAGATGCTGCGTTCAGGGAGGAAACCGTATCAGGCATCCACGCAAATTCAGGAACCACATAATTACAGTGACACTCACTCTGGCCCTGGAATCAATCAATATCTGTCCTTCATCTGATATACAAGTGTTATGAGGAAAGGCTAGAGATGCTTGGACTGTTCAAGCTTAGTAAAAGGAGACTTAGGGGAGATTTGATTGAGGCTTTTACATTTATTAAAGGAATTAACAAAGTGAATTTTAGGAAATTATTCAAGTTGAGTTCGGTTAGCAGAACGAGGGGGCATAAATGGAAACTGACAAAGGGTCAATTTCACACGGACACTAGGAAATATTTTTCACACAGAGAGTGATCAATGCGTGGAATAGCTTGCCTGGACATGTAGTAGAGGCTGAGACACTAGGGGTATTCAAGGCTAGGCTCGATCCAGTGTTAGACACTCTAGCCTCTGGATAAACTAAGCATGTGAGCAGATTGGTGGTAGGAATGGACGAGCAGTGATGGGCTGAATGGCCTGTTCTCGTCTTCCCCTTATGTTATATTATGTTATGTTATATGCCATTTAGCAGACACTTTTATCCAAAGAGACTTACAGTAGTGAATGCATATGTTTTTCAGTATATGTGGTCGCAGTGGGGATCGAACCCAAAACCTAAGCGTTGCCAACGCCGTGCTCTACCTACTGAGCCACGGGGAACCACAATTAATCTGAATTCTACTGAATCACAATTAAATTAGTTTTAGTTGAGTAGTCAGTAAGTCGTTTTGGCACCGTGTGAATAAAACAGTAACACTTGCATCTTATTGTGAAATTTAAGGACAAATAATGATTTAATCCAGGCCAATGCACAGTAGCCTACATCAATGGGAGATTTCCTGTTTGTATGACATTTAAAACTATAAAATGTAACTGCCAAGTAAACTTCCTGTCTCTTACTTCTTTACAGGAATCCTGCCCTCTGCGTTGAGCTGCAGTGTAAGTCTCGTGTACCTGTTTGAGAGAAATATCCTCAATGTTCATTAGCAGTCAACACAAAGACGCTTGATAGTCAGCATATAAACCAAGGAAAACACTGGTTCACAGGGCACCACACAAGGTGTGTGTGTGTGTGTGTTTGTGAGAGCGAGAGTGTGTGTGGGTGTTTATGTGAGTCGGTTTCAGTGTGTGTGTGTGTGTGCTTGTGCGTGTTTGTGTGAGAAAGAGTGTGTGAACCACCTCACGCTTATGGTGTCTTTCATCTGAGTGGGGCGGGTGGGAAGTCAGTTAATTGCCTAAAACGGAGAGGAAAAACAGATTTCTACGATCATGTTGACTAAAGACATCAGAGCTCGGCTGGAGAGCATTTTAATGATCTGGAAGAAAAACAGAAGGAATCGTTGGACGCGAAACCCGACAGGAAATCACCATTTCAAACAGCAACGTTTACTTATGTCCGTAATCATTTTCCTTAGAAATGCCTTTGCCTGGTGTGCGTTACAGCTTTGCAGACATCACCGTATTGATCGGATTGATATAAACACTTACAGCTCTCTGGCTCTAACAGTCCCCACGGGACTAATCGCCGTCCAAACGGCTGCCGCTGTCTGTACGGCGGCAACCTAAAATGTCATAAGACAACAGACTGTCATTTTTGTTTGAGAAATTATGGTTTAACGACAAACGCATCCAATCTCTCATGCTTGTTAACGCACAAATCATCTCCAATATTTTCCCAGTTACCGAGTCCGCCGGGCTACTCGCGGACGGCTGGCTGGGCACGGCGTTGTCATAGCAACACAGAAACCACCTTCCGCACTCAGTCGGCAGAGGTGACGGGTGCACGGTGTACCGGTGCGCGCGGCGACGCCGGGGCTCACGCGGAACAAAAGGCAAAGCGCGCCGCTGCCGATTTCAATTTTCTGCGACGGCGGCGTCTCAATTGCTTTGATCGCACAGTTCATTTGGCGGATGGTAATTGTGTGTGTGTGTGTGTGTGTGGCTGTGTGCCCGTGTTTGTTGGACGGAAAATAAATTTTCGCCATATAAACGAACTGTGCTGCTTTTCGCGCAGCGACAGTTTATTCGAAAGAAAATGCGGAGCTAAAATGGCAGGGCCGAGTCCAGCCCTGTGTGTGTGTGTTTGTTGGACGAAAGCCTCGTGCTGCCGCAGCGACAGTGAAAGAAGCGGAGCTAAAAGAGGAGGACTCCAGACGGAGGATGATGATGATTTCTGGGTGGCATCTGCCTTCCGGTATTAACAACATGGAGCGGCCAGGAATACACTCACACACGAGAAAGTTAAAGGGGACACCTTCTCTTTCCCACTATTATTACCCCGTAGTCACTGTTTGAAGTGTCCGTTAGTGTCACGGTAACAGAGACACCATATCATGGGGAACTTCTTCCTCGCTGTCATTACATCGTAGTCAGAAGTTTGAGCGTTGTTTGCGGGCCGCAGTGACGCCGGAGAGGTCCGTTATCCTCGCGGGCACCGCAGACAAGCGACTCTCCAGCAAGTGAGTTGGAGAATGTTCTGAAGCAGCGCGCTGGAACGGCAGCCTGTGACGGGTGAAATAGCCCGGCACGAATTGAAAGCCCCGTGCCTCTTCATCACACTGACACTGGCAGAAATGGTCCTTGCGCACGAAGCACGATTCGTCTGCGATTGCTCAGTATTTGGGCTCCGGCTGTCCCGTAGGAACGACGAGTTCTGACGACGCTGGAAACCGCAGTTCAACGGGGGAACTGTGTCACAGATCTCGACAGCAGAAAACATTTGGCATTTCACCAATGTGCCAATTTTTCACGCCTCGTTTGGCTCCTGCTGTAGGTGATTGTTGTTGCCGTAGGCTATGGGAAAATGCGCGAGTCGTAATGTCTGGGTGTTGAAACCGGGTGTTCTTGGATTACGTTCCCCTTACTGTGAATGAATGTAACCTTTCACCGTAAGGGACGGTGTTGTCAGGCGAGGTTCATTCTCTGTTATAGCGTTCACAGGTGAGGTGGATTCTCTGTTATAGTGTTGTCAGGTGAGGTACCTTTTGTAAGTGTGGACAGGTGAATTATGGCATTCTTGTGGTGAGGTGCAGGTACATTTCTCTGTCACAGTGTTGTGCGAGCAGGTGCATTCGCCGTTGACAATGTCACGTGAGGTGGATTCTCTGTTATAGTGTTGTCAGGTGAGGTACAGTTTTGTAAGTGTGGACAGGTGAATTATGGCATTCTCAGGTGAGGTGCAGGTAGATTCTCTGTTACAGTGTTGTCAGGTGAGGTAGATTCTCTGTTACAGTGTTGTCAGGTGAGGTAGATTCTCTGTTACAGTGTTGTCAGGTGACGTAGATTCTCTGTTACAGTGTTGTCAGGTGAGGTAGATTCTCTGTTACAGTGTTGTCAGGTGACGTAGATTCTCTGTTACAGTGTTGTCAGGTGACATAGATTCTCTGTTACAGTGTTGTCAGGTGAGGTAGATTCTCTGTTACAGTGTTGTCAGGTGACATAGATTCTCTGTTACAGTGTTGTCAGGTGACGTAGATTCTCTGTTACAGTGTTGTCAGGTGACGTGATTCTCTGTTACAGTGTTGTCAGGTGACGTAGATTCTCTGTTACAGTGTTGTCAGGTGACATAGATTCTCTGTTACAGTGTTGTCAGGTGAGGTAGATTCTCTGTTACAGTGTTGTCAGGTGAGGTAGATTCTCTGTTACAGTGTTGTCAGGTGAGGTAGATTCACGGTGCTGTGCGAGGAGGTGCATTCGGTGTTGGTGATGTCGCGTGAGGTGGATTCCCTGGCTCAGCGGTACTCACGCTTTCTCCAGACTCGACTCTCTGGACATGTTATGCGCCAGCAGATTAGAGGCCAGGCTGAACAGAGACTCCGCCCACTCCTAAACAGGGGGAGGAAACAAAACGGAGCACACATTCATATACACACACTCAGAGTGGCCCAATCATGGTGATGCCCCAATCAGAGTGGTCTAATGCACCCCACACACATATACATATACTCAGAGAAACCCAGCCTATCCACTATGATGCCCCACACATATACACACACTCAGAGTGGCCCAATCATCACTGATGCCCCACACGTATACACACACTCAGTGTGGTCTAATCTATCACTGCAATACTCCACACATATACATATACTCAGTGTGGTCTAATATATCACTATTACACCCCACACTTACACATATACTCCGAGTGGTCTAATCTATCACTATACTACCCCACACATATACATACACTCACTCAGAGTGGTCTAATCTGTCACTGTAATACCCCACACACATATACATATACTCAGAGAAGCCTAGTCTATCCACTATAACCCCACACATATACATACACACACTCAGTGTGGTCTAATCTATCACTGTAATACCCCACATATACATATCCTCAGTGTGGTATAATCTATCACTGTAATACCCCACACATATACATATACTCAGAGTGGTCTAATCTATCACTATAACCCCCACACATATACATACACACACTCAGTGTGGTCTAATCTATCACTGTAATACCCCACACATATATACACACACTTAGAGTGGTCTAATCTGTCACTATAATACCCCACACATATACACACACTTAGAGTGGTCTAATCTGTCACTATAATACCCCACACATATACACACACTTAGAGTGGTCTAATCTATCACTGTAATACCCCACACATACACATATACTCAGTGTGGTATAATCTATCACTGTAATACCCCACACACATACATATACTCAGTGTGGTATAATCTATCACTGTAATACCCCACACATATACATATACTCAGAGAAGCCCAGCCTATCCACTATAAAGCCACGCATATACACACACACACACTCAGAGTGGTCTAATCTATCACAGTGATGCAGTGGCCGGTTAATCTCTGTCACCGTTGCCGACAACTGCAATTCACTGTTTCTTTTGTGAGGAACACGATGCGAAAATTAAGAGAAGTAATTCCTGGCAAAGCGGCACAAACAGCACAGCGACGGGACGCATTAAACAGGTGATGAGCTGTCAACGCTCCTCTGTGGCTGAGAATACCAATTTCTCCCAGCGAGGCCCGCGCTGCACGCGGGGGCGATTAACCGCGCCATTCGAGCGTTTCTGCGGCCGTGAAAACAGCGCGGAGGCAGGGATTCGGTCCGCGACTTCGGGAAAAAGCGGGAATCAAACGCATATTTTTGTCACGCCGGAGGGAAAAGAAGAGCAACGCTGATGCGCCCAGGCGTGACACATGGGGGGGAAATGGCTGTCCGTAAATCTGGGCTGCAGACAAGGAGTCTTCAGAATTTTTGCGCTGACATATTTGACATGTCGCTGCCATACCTTACCGTTGGCTTTCCCTGCAGAAGTCTTTGGACTTATGTAAGAACGGACAGACATATCCATCCCATAATCCTTCATAAGTTTTTCATAAACTGCTGTGTTTTTCAAGCAGGTTCTCACAGCCATCTCTCTTGGTGTTAAGATACATGTTTCTCAGGATAAGGGTTTAATGCCTTTCCCATTTGGTTTCTGGTTCGACTGAAGCAGGCGTTAGTGTTTTGGTGCACCACAAACGGGCGTAAATGACATTTTGGTGTGCTACTGAAGCAGGTTTAAGTGATTTGGTGTGCTACTGAAGCAGATGTAAGTGATTTGGTGTGCTACTGAAGCAGATGTAAGTGATTTGGTGTGCTACTGAAGCAGATGTAAGTGATTTGGTGTTCTACTGAAGCAGATGTAAGTGATTTGGTGTGCTACTGCAGCAGGTTTAAGTGATTTGCTGTGTTACTGAAGCAGATGTAAGTTATTTGGTGTGCTACTGAAGCAGATGTAAGTGATTTGGTGTGCTACTGAAGCAGATGTAAGTGATTTGGTGTGCTACTGCAGCAGGTTTAAGTGATGTGATGTGCTACTGAAGCAGATGCAAGTTATTTGGTGTGCTACTGAAGCAGATGTAAGTGATTTGGTGTGCTACTGAAGCAGATGTAAGTGATTTGGTGTGCTACTGAAGCAGATGTAAGTGATTTGGTGTTCTACTGAAGCAGATGTAAGTGATTTGCTGTGTTACTGAAGCAGATGTAAGTTATTTGGTGTGCTACTGAAGCAGATGTAAGTGATTTGGTGTTCTACTGAAGCAGATGTAAGTTATTTGGTGTGCCACTGAAGCAGGTTTAAGTGATTTGGTGTGCTACTGAAGCAGGTTTAAGTGATTTGGTGTGCCACCGAAACGGGTGTTACCTTTGCCACTTCCTCCTGGAAGGCCATGAAGTTCAGGTAGGTGATGTTGACCATGTCTGGGCCGCTCACCACAGTCAGCAGCCGGTTCTCTATCCTCCCGACCATGTTCCCCACATCCAGCAGCTCACGCAGCTTGGCCTCCTGGGAAACGGATGAAGGACACATTTAGGAAATCATGATAATCGCACCTCCCCACCCCCACCCCCAGCACCAAGGAGGACATACCGAAGCATTTTTAGCACTTTGAGATTGACTTATAATGAAAACGTGCGTTATAAATAAAATGTATCCTTCTTATTATTAGAAGCCATTATTATCGTACTGCCACACTGTACTGCTACCGTGACACAAACAGAAACTGAGCCAATAAGCAAAGTCCTTTCTCTTTGGTTGACAAATATATCTAATAGACTGTGCCCAGGATTCAGCCCCTAATTTATGGTCTACAAATCTTAATCTAAAAATCTTATCTGAAATAAACATTTTGGGCCTTACTGTTGAAGCAGATATACCAGATTGTCCTGTTCTTTGCAAGACTAAACCCAGTATTTCCAATATCTCTGTACATCAGTTCTCAATTCTCAATCAGGTTTACAATTTGAGAGAGTGCCTGTGTTTTGTGAGGTTTGACAGAGAATCGTTCCTTCCTTTGATAAGGTTTTATTTAAATTCCTCAGTTCTCTGAGTCCCTCCTGAAGGTTTAGACTCTGGCGGACAGAACGATAGCTAGCCTCTATACGATAAGTGGGCCAAAGTCATTTAAAATGTAACACATGTTCTGTAATGTTCGATAGAATGGGCGAGAATCAGGCCAAATAAGCGTGAATTACACTCAGGGGGCAGAGTATTCACTCACAGACTGCTCATTAACCGCTCACTATCCGCACGCGTAAATGCACACGCTACTCACAGACTACTGCCTTATTGTTCCTAACCTCACCCAAACATGCACGCACAAACACAGACTCACACTTTCACCCCCCCCACTCTCCCCAAAATACACACACACACCCCGAATACACCCCCACCCCCACACTTCCCAAATACACCCCCACCCCCACACTTCCCAAATACACCCCCACCCCCACACTTCCCAAATACACCCCCACCCCCACACTTCCCAAAAACATCCCCATCCTCACACTCCCCCAAATACACCCTCACCTCCACAATTCCCAAACACACCTCATCCTATCACACCCACCCCCCACACTCCCCCAAACACACCCTCTGCCCCTCACGTCCCCCACACCCCGTCAAATTCGCCCTCCCTTGCGTGCCACTCCAAATACAGCTCTATCCCCACCACACTCCCCCAAATGCACCCTAACCCCCCACAGACCCCCCTACGCTATGTGGAGCTGCTGTGCTGGGAGGCAGTGCTCTGAGCTCCAGCTCTGCGCTCCACTTGAATCGGGGCCAGGTGAGGCTCTCGGGGGGGGCGGGATGTAATTAGACGCCTGTCTGGGCGGGGGGCGGGGGGCCGGGGGGGCCCCGAGAGCCACGTTGCCGCGGTGACGGGAGAGCGGGTCGATGTGGAGCCGTGTCATCCCCACGGGGAATCTCCGCACGGCCCCCCAGGGCTGCGGTGTGGAGGAGCCGGCTTCAGAGCGCGCTGCTCCCGCCCGGACGCTTATCACCTCCTTACACACTGCACCGCGCGCGGCAGCACAGGGGCACCCTCTCACTGTCCACACACACACACACACACACACACACACACACTCTCTCACTGTCCACACACACACACACACTCACACACTGTCCACACACACACACACACTCTCTCACTCACTGTCCACACACACACACACTCTCACTGTCCACACACACACACACACACTCTCACTGTCCACACACACACACACACACTCTCACTGTCCACACACACACACACACACACACTCTCTCACTGTCCACACACACACACACACACTCTCTCACTGTCCACACACACACACACTCTCTCACTGTCCACACACACACACACACACTCTCACTGTCCACACACACACACACACACACTCTCTCACTGTCCACACACACACACACACACACTCTCACTGTCCACACACACACACTCTCTCACTGTCCACACACACACACACACACACACTCACTGTCCACACACACACACACACACACTCTCACTGTCCACACACACACACACACACACTCTCACTGTCCACACACACACACACACTCTCTCACTGTCCACACACACACACACACTCTCCACACACACACACACTCACTGTCACACACACACACACACACTTTCACTGTCCACACACACACACTCTCCACTGTCCACACACACACACACACTCTCTCACTGTCCACACACACACACACTCACACTGTCCCTACACACACACACACTCTCTCTCACTGTCCACACACACACACACACACACACACACACTCTCTCACTGTCCACACACACACACACTCTCACTATCCTCATACACACACACACACACACGCTCTCATTGTCCACACACACACACACACACACACTCTCACTGTACACACACACACACACACAGTCTCACTGTCCACACACACACACACACTCACTGTCCTCACACACACACACACACACACACACACACACTCTCTCACTATCCACACACACACACACACACTCTCACTGTCCCTACACACACACACACACACACACACACACACTCACTGTCCCTACACACACACACTCACATATACACTCTCTCATTGTCCTCATACACACACACACACACACACATGCTCTCACTGTCCTCATACACACACACACACACACTCATACACACATGCTCTCACTGTCCACACACACACACACACACACACTGTCCCTACACACCTACACACACACACACACTCTCTCATTGTCCTCATACACACACACACACACACACATGCTCTCACTGTCCTCATACACACACACACACACTCATACACACATGCTCTCACTGTCCACACACACACTCTCTCACTGTCCACACACACACACACACACTGCTCTCATTGTCTGTCCCTATGGAGCAACCCTCTGTTCTCCATCGGATTTACCTGCAGGATGCCTGCGCTCCTTAACAGGTGTGAATCACCTGCTGCTTGGACTTAGCCGACAGGTGGTGAGCACAGTCAGACAGACCCCCCCTCCCTCCTCAATCAGGGATGGACATACATATCCTGGCCTCGACCCAGCCCTCCCGCCCCCGCCCCCCCAAGGATAAGGCTTCAGTGTAAAACGTTCCCTCTGCATTTCTGGGACGTCGCTGTCAGAAATAACTGCAAGAGTCTATAAGAGTGAATGAGGTCTACTAATAACCAAAGAGCATGTACAGAGTCTCCTTATACAGCGTCTTTCTAAAATATCCACATTCTCGCGGGGGACAAGAGGTGATGCGATCGACCCAGTGTTGATATAGTACAGTGCTTCTATTAATAATGACTCTATCGCCATCGCTCGCAGAGTATGCGACTGAAATAGACGGAACTGAAACACAGCCGCTCCTGACTCCGCGGTCCGTCGGCTGGGCTGCGCGGTCGTCGCGCTGGAGAAGTGCGCTTCACGCGCAGCTGGCGCAGGCAAGACCGGAGGTCGCCCCGATCGACCGCGTGCGTGATGAGACTAGGACAAATCCGCCGAGTGAAACCCTCCCTCCCTGGGCTACACAACGGCTACACAAGACTCGATACGAGGCCATTAGATGCGTGCGCTCTAGACGCGAGCCTTTTCCTGGTCACGCTCCTTACACAGTAGCGCTGAGCGCTTGCCGAGCCTGGCTCAGACGTGCGACGGCAGTGCCCTACATGTGAACCAAACCTGCGTCGACCGGGGCCTCCCGCGTGGTCCAGTGGTTACAACGTCCGACGCTGGCCACGGAGACCGGGTTCACCCCCGTCTCGCCAAGTGTCGGCTCTGGCCGGGAGTGCCACCAGGGGCGGCGATTGGCTGTCCGCCCCAGGGAGGGGGGGGGGGGAGCCGACGTGACGTTCGCTGCGTAGAGTGGCCCTGTAGTACCGGGTTACGGTCGACGGCCTGCGGGTGCCGTCTCGTAAGAGGCGTCACTTCGCTTCGTCACTACCGGTCGCAGGACTACGGCAGCGAACTCACATTACTAGGGGGATTGACGTTAAAATAGCGGGTCTAATTGGCTACCAAATTGGGAGAAAAAGTCCTTTAAAAAAAAAAGTCAGGATACTCCAGTAAAGGATTGTGATTCCTTTAAGAGGTGCTCAATGCAACAGGAACACAACCCTGTTTTCCGAAGGGTTTATCTCACTCGAGACAGCCGCACTAGAGAAAGGGCGACCAGCAGGGTAGGCCGGCCACAGCTCGTGCATGTATATTTAACAAAGTCCTGTCAGCCTCGGGCTCCTGGAGGATGCTGGGAAATCCTTTCCAACGATCGCTGGCATTCGCGTTTGGCAACCCGGGAGGGGAGGCAAGCTAATTCAGGCAGAGCAAGCTGTTTCCACGAGGCAAGCGCTCAACATTCGCTGCCCCAGAAATCCAGTCAGAGAGAGAGTAGTTTCTTTATGGCCGTAAAACAGGAATAAAAACACCATTAAAAACGTGACGTGGGAATAACAATGGGTTTTCGCTACCTGCTGTACCTGCTAAAAACGTATCGTTTACGCTCATTTTCAGGGCACATTTGACGAATGTAAGCATTTGAATGAATGCTGTGGATTTTGTCATTTTTTTCCATCGGTCTGTTTCTGCTGCTGTTGTTGTTTTTACACAATGGTCTCAGCCATTATTGTCATTTTATGCCGTTCTGTCAGTATTGCTGGCGCATTTTTGGCTTTCAGGAAAAAGGAAGTAAGAGGGCACATACTTTCAAGTGTCAGAGGAACTCAGGATCAAGGAAGCCATCGCGGGCGTACTGCCCCGCTGCCAGTCCACCCCGACACATTATCGAGAGCTGCCCGACTTCAAAAACCAAACATAAATCACAGATAAAAAAACGCGGAAAAAAGCTGACGGCTATTTCACTCAAACTTCGACTTGTCCCCGATAACACCTCGCGCAACTGCTAGGCCTGTCAAAGCCCATCTGCTTTGCCATTCCCTTATTGAACCGAACGTTTAAAGGCTAAAACCGCAGCACTATTTATAGTTCGGCGCGCATGACTTAACCAGCCACCCGAGAGGAGATGTACTGTTGCAACTTTAATTTGGCTCGTGGCAGACAGGCCAGGATGAGCCTGGATGATCAGGAATGTGGAAGGAAGCGTGGACAGCTTCTTCCAAAGGCACACGTTAAGTCAACGTTCTACATCCTACACCCTACATCATGCTGACAACTACATGTTTTACAGCAGCTATATTTCACATCTTGCAATGACCCCCACCTTTGTTGTGAAATGTGTTTCATAATATAATGACCAGCCAGATTTCCGCAAGAGACTAAAAACCCCACCTCTTCAGACTCCACTACCACTGATTATCTAATTACACTCATTGCCATTACCACGGTTTACGTGTATGTGTTATGGTGGGTTAAGGGATTGGTGTCAATCGCAGAACCCCAGGGGTATCGATAAGTTAAACTGTAATTATACAGTTTAACCACAAACTCTGAATAAACAGAGACTAGGAACAAACAATAACAAAAGGGGGAAAACCGAAAATATCACCCAACGGGTGACTAGGTGCCACAAAGACACAAAAAGGAATAACTAAATCACCAACACCGAGTGTTTGAATAAACGATAAACGGCTAGAAGAGCCAAATAACCAGCGAAGAAATAAGACCTGCGAACAGTCCACAGACTGTGTATAACGAAACACGACTAGCTCAGGAGGAGCAAGTGAGTGTTCCAAAAGCAGGTAACGAACAGATCCTACATTTGCTAAAGAAGAATATCTAAGTAAGAGAACGTGCTTAGTAGTATCTTAAAAAGACGCCACAACCTTTACCGGCTAGATCGTAGTGAAGTTTTACGATTTCGCAAAGAACCGGTAAACAGCTGCGGCTTAAATAGTGAGGAGCGGTGATTGATATGCTCCGCCCTCCTACCAGAAAGGCGCAACACCGCCCTCTGGTGGTGAGTCAGGGAACAACCATGACAGGACCCCCTTAAGGGACGACTCCTGACGACCCTTCAGACCCACGCAGAAAATCTTGGATCAACGATGGATCCAAGATGTGTCGGGACGGAACCCAACTGCGCTCCTCAGGGCCGTAACCCTCCCAGTCCACTAGGAACTGAGTACCCCTACCTACACGCCGCGACGCCACGATACTACGCACCGTATAAGCGGGGCCACCCCCAATGATACGAGGAGGCGGTGGTGGTACTTCGGGAGGAGCTAAGGTGCTAATGAGTAGTGGTTTGATGCGAGATACGTGAACGTAGGATGTATCCGCATAGATTGGGGAAGCTGTAATAACACGGTGACAGGGTTAATTTTACGTAGGACCTTAAAAGGCCCAATAAAACGCGGAGCGAGTTTCCGAGACTCTACTCGTAACGGCAGGTCTCGTGTAGACAACCACACTCGTTGACCAACCCTGTACGATGGAGCTGCCCGTCGACGACGATTAGCAAACTCCTTTTGGCGATCACCAGCGCGTACTA
The DNA here is from genome assembly GCA_029706075.1 of Aldrovandia affinis. Lineage (NCBI taxonomy): Eukaryota > Metazoa > Chordata > Actinopteri > Notacanthiformes > Halosauridae > Aldrovandia > Aldrovandia affinis. Next base: position 1,363,115 of record JAINUG010000205.1, on the reverse strand, counting down.
GAGCCGCCCTAACCCTTCTCCAGGTGACACGACAACGTCGCACAAAGGCCGCAGCGGAAGGCACTCCTGCGTCACCCTCCTGCGCCGAAAATAAAGGAGGCTGAAACCCGAACTGAGCCTCGAATGGAGAGAGACCTGACGACGCGTTGCAGCGTGTTATGAGCGTACTCTGCCCAAGCAAGGTGCCGACTCCATGATGATGGATTGGCGGAAGCAAGACAGCGGAGAGTATTTTCCATTGTTTGATTGGTGCGTTCCGTCTGTCCATTGGTCTGTGGGTGAAACCCTGATGACAGGCTCACAGACGCCCCTAACAGCGAACAAAACGCCCGCCAGAATCTGGACGCAAACTGAGGACCCCGATCGGACACTACGTCTTGCGGTAAGCCGTGAAGGCGAAAGACATGGTCCATCATGAGATGCGCAGTTTCTGAGCGCTGACGGCAGTTTGGGAAGTGCAATGAAGTGGGCAGCCTTGGAAAATCTGTCCACTACCACCAAAATGACGGTATGACCGTTCGAGTTAGGTAGACCGTAACGAAATCCAAGGCGATATGGCTCCAGGGACGATGTGGAACCGGAAGTGGCCGCAGTAACCCTGAAGGTGCCAGCTGTGAACCCTTATTGCGGGCACAAATGCTACAGGCCGCAACAAATTCCCGTACGTCTTTCTCCATACCCCGCCACCAGAACCGTCTACTCAAAAAATCGTGCGTACGGTGTACGCCTGGGTGACCAGTGAGCCGGGAGGAGTGGCCCCACTGCAGTACCTGGGAGCGAGCTCCTGAAGGAACGAAGAGACATCCCCGTGGACCCCCACCAGGATCTGGCTCAAGGCGTTGAGCCTCATGCACCACCCTTTCTATCTCCCATAAGACTGGAGATAAAATCTGTGCGGTGGGAATAATGGGTGTGGGCGGATGATCCATTTCGGATCCATCGTACAAGCGTGACAGAGCGTCAGGTTTAATATTTTTAGAACCAGGACGGTAAGTCAACAAAAAATTAAACCTAGTAAAAAATAATGCCCAACGAGCTTGCCGTGAATTACGACGTTGAGCACCCTGGATGTACTCTAAATTTTTATGATCAGTCCAGACAGTGAAGGGATGTTCCGCCCCTTCAAGCCAATGACGCCATTCCTCCAGCGCCATTTTAACCGCTAATAACTCCCTATCTCCTACATTGTAATTCCTCTCGGCAGGGGAAAGGCTCCGAGAAAAGTAGGCGCACGGATGAACTTTTTGGTCCATGGCCGACCGCTGGGACAGAATAGCCCCTACCCCTAGCTCAGAGGCATCCACCTCTACAATAAAAGGTAATGAAGGATTGGGAGAAATTAAAATAGGTTCAGAACTGAATCTTCTCTTTAGTTCAGCGAAAGCCGCCTCCGCTTTAGGGGACCATTGGAACCGAGAAGAAACAGTTTTTTTTTTGTAAGCGCCGTGATGGGCGACGACCACTGAACTAAAATTGCGGATAAACCGTCTGTAAAAATTTGCAAACCCCAAAAAACGCTGAACCTGTTTTACAGAGACCGGAGCAGGCCAATCCTTGACCGCAGTCACTTTATTGGGGTCCATTTGGATCCTGCCCTCTGCGACAATAAATCCTAGAAAGGAAACTGAAGGTACGTGAAACACACATTTCTCTGCTTTCACAAATAATTGGGCTTCTAACAAGCATTTTAATACTTGTCGAACGTGTTTCACGTGCTCAGAGAGAGAATTGGAAAAAATTAAAATGTCGTCAAGATAAACGAACACCGATTTCTCCAACATTTCTCTGAGTACGTCATTAACGAATGCCTGGAAGACAGCCGGCGCGCACGTGAGGCCGAATGGCATAACCAGGTATTCGTAATGACCATTGTGTGTATTAAACGCTGTTTTCCACTCGTCACCCTGACGGATGCGAACCAGATTATAAGCGTTGCGAAGGTCCAACTTGGAAAAAATGGACGCTCCTTGGAGACGTTCAAAAGCGGAGTTCATAAGTGGAAGGGGATAACGATTCTTTATAGTAATATTATTTAATCCTCTGTAATCGATACACGGTCGTAATCCCCCATCCTTTTTTCCAACAAAAAAGAACCCTGCCCCAGCCGGAGACGTGGATGGCCTGATAAAACCATTAGTAAGAGATTCCGAAATGTATCTCTTCATGGCCGCACTCTCAGGTATAGATAGTGAATATAGGGATCCACGTGGGGGAACTGTGCCTGGGTGAAGTTCAATAGCGCAATCATAAGGCCGGTGTGGAGGCAGTTTAGTTGCCCTTTGCTTACTAAACACCTCGCTAAGATCGGAATAAGTTTTAGGAATGCCGGAAGGTAGCAAGTAACACTCCGTACTCATGAGTTCCATTCCTCCTTTTCCCTTGGAAACTCGTGCTCAATGGGGGCAGTTCGAATTTTTTATGGGAATCGGAACTGGAGTAGCTAACCGATCTTTTTCGAACTCGTGACACTTTGGGCTCATCGTCCGTAGACGGCATGTCTGCCTCTAAAGAATCAAAGGGTAAGGATTCCAGGTCACTAATCTCCTCGGCCGTGGACTCCTCCAGTGGGACTTCCCAAGCACACTGAGGATCCCATTCGAGTTCGTTCTCCGTCTCATTGGAGTGTACGGATGAGGGAGCATGATTAGGCGAACAGTAAATAGATTCGTCGGTCTCCGAATCGGTCTCGTGATTCTTAGCCTCACCGAACCCGGAAGACGACGGAATAAAAGGTAAACATTCAAGAGAACATTGATCCCCCATTGAATAATAGGATTTTTATGACTACCCCAGTTCACCTGTGGTTGATGTTTTATTAACCAGGAGTGTCCAAGAACTAATGGGTAAGTAGGCGATTCAACCAAAAAAACTTAATTTGTTCTGTGTGCTCGCCGTAAGCGATCCGCATGTTTACAGTCTCCGTGGATTCCTTAATGCGACCGAACCCAGCGGACGGCCATCAAGAGCGGTAACACCACAAGATTGTGAAAGAACCCCGAACAGGTAAATGAATTCTTTAGCCCACCCGGAGTCCACAAAACAATCAACAGCTCCTGAATCAAGAAATGCATTTATTTTAATGTTTTGTCTCCCCAGGATAGTTCAACAGAAATGAAGGTACGGAAGAAAGAGGACTGATGTCTCACTACCGGCTTCCGGCCCGATAGTGAGGCTATTCGTTTCCCTTCAGTTTGGGACAATTTTGAATAATGTGACCCCTTTGTCGACAGTACCGCAACCGTTCCAGTCCCCTCTGGCCGGAGCCCGAAACTAGCACTGTCAACCTCCATGGGTTCGTCGGTTTTGCCCAGACGTCTAGGAAACTGAGGTAAGAACCCTCTCGTAGTAACCTCGGAACTCCCTGTTACCCCTCTCTCGCTGGCGTTCCCTAATACGATTATCGATCCGTATAGCAGTGGAAATAAGTTCATCAAGTGAATCGGGAATGCCAATCGTAGCTAGAGCGTCTCGCACCGGATCAGATAGCGCCGTTAGTAAAACACGTTATGAGAGGATTCTCAGGCCAACCTGTAACTCCCGCGAGAGTACGGAACGAGATAGAGAATTCCGCCACGCTCTGGTTACCCTGGCGTATGCGCGTCAATTTAGTCGCAGACTCGCTGTCATGAAGTTCGTGGTCAAAAACAACTCCATTTTACCCATTAACCCCAGCGAGTCTGTCAATACCGTGCTTGAGACCGAATAAGAGGTACTGCCCACTCGAGAGCTGCCCCCGATAACAATGATAGCACGAGTGCCACTCGCGACTCTTCTGAGCTATATCTAGATGGTTGAGTTTGAAATACAATTTGGCACTGTGCTAAAAACCCCGACATTTACCGGACTCGCCACTAAAACGAGGAGGAAGCTGAACTTTTGCCTCTCGTAATCCCTCTCCCACAGGTGTACCCCAACGAGGAGTGACACCCGGATTAGGACCGCGAATCCTACCGCAGGCTGGGGACGAACCTCGATAAGTGTCTGGATCAAGCCCTCCAATCTTTGGACCGACAAGGCCATGCTAGCCTGGTTGTCTTGCATGACACGTTGTTGTTTTAATAAAATGTCAATGGTAGATCTCTGTCTCTCCATTTCTTCGATACCACGAGGATCCGCTGACGCCGTATTCATGGCGAAATCGTACTGTTATGGTGGGTTAAGGATTGGTGTCAATCGCAGAACCCCAGGGGTATCGATAAGTTAAACTGTAATTATACAGTTTAACCACAAACTCTGAATAAACAGAGACTAGGAACAAACAATAACAAAAGGGGAAAACTGAAAATATCACCCAACGGGTGACTAGGTGCCACAAAGACACAAAAAGGAATAACTAAATCACCAACACCGAGTGTTTGAATAAAACGATAAACGGCTAGAAGAGCCAAATAACCAGCGAAGAAATAAGACCTGCGAACAGTCCACAGACTGTGTATAACGAAACACGACTAGCTCAGGAGGAGCAAGTGAGTGTTCCAAAAGCAGGTAACGAACAGATCCTACATTTGCTAAAGAAGAATATCTAAGTAAGAGAACGTGCTTAGTAGTATCTTAAAAAGACGCCACAACCTTTACCGGCTAGATCGTAGTGAAGTTTTACGATTTCGCAAAGAACCGGTAAACAGCTGCGGCTTAAATAGTGAGGAGCGGTGATTGATATGCTCCGCCCCTCCTACCAGAAAGGCGCAACACCGCCCTCTGGTGGTGAGTCAGGGGAACAACCATGACAGTATGCGAAAAAAATATTTGTAAAAAATATGATTTTTTTCTTTCCGTGTGTCATAGGTACGATGTGCAGCTGTCTACGGTGATGTCTGTTGTATTGTTACTTTACTGAGCTCTTGAGCTAGCTGTGATTGTTCTTGCCATGTTTAAATGCACTCATAGTAAGTCGCTCTGGATAAGAGCATCTGCTAAATGCCTAAAATGTCAATGTAAATGTACTGTCAGAGTTTGATCAAAATACATGAATCCAGTGCTTTAATTTTCCTTAAATTCTTAACAAAAAAGCTAAAAATATCCCTAAATGTTAAAAAATTGGCCACATTTCCATGCACTTCCTGCAATCCAATTCAGAGTCATTTTTAAAAAATGCACCAAATGAAGCAGCTTTTTTATTCCAAGAATTTTATGTCCCGAAACAAGCTTGTGATTATTCCAATTTCAATGTGCAAACACGTTGAGCAAGTAAATTAATCTAATTCATGAAAGAGGCCTTTTCTGAACAGTGCCACAACACTGATAACAGCTGAGTCAGTTCTGCCCCGCGTATCTACACGACACAGTCAGTCTTGAATTGAATTGAATTGAATTGAATAAAAAAAAACTGTATTTATCCCCGAAGGGCAATTGTGACAATTGAATTGGTGGGCCCCGCCACGCGCGCGTCGACCCGGCGCGGTCAGTCTGAATGAGTGCGAGGCGCAGTCGCGCGGAACGGCCTAAATAAAGGAGGTGTGTGTCACTCTCTCGCCTCCTCGGTCTGCTGGACCTCCACTCCGGCGGCGTTCCAGCGCTTTCACCCGAGCGCGGGTGACTCACGCTTTCAGGTGAGTCACCGGCTCGATGAATCTGGGTCAGACATACGGACCAAGTATGCGCACTCTGTCCACGTTTCAGCGCAATTTCAAATGGCACGTTTTATGAAACATTGGCACGTGTTTTAATAAATTTTGGGGGGATATTGCTTTATTAATAAACACGCAACTCTGGTAATTATGCGAGGATTACCTGAGGGTGGATATGCCAATCTGGCTCTGAGACCTCCTGGGAAAGTTGCACCTGGAAGTGCCGTTGGTGGGCCAGTAGGGGGCACTCTTCTCTCTGGGCCAAATCAAATCTAAGCCCCAGCACAGTGATGGGGTACCATGCTGTCATCAGAGACTCCCTGTCTGTCTAACTGTGGTCATTAAAGATCCTGTGGCACATTTTGAAAGTGTAAGGGTTTTGATTCCAGTGTCCAGCTCAAATCCCCAGGAAAACTGTTTTTATATTTGGCCACATAATCCCCCCATACATCTGATAGGCTACCCAATCCAATGCATTTCTCAAACCCTGTATAGCAGATGATACTATTTTTAAAAAGACACTGGACTCAACAGAAAATGGCACTTACTCACAGCCTGGCTTTTTGGCCATGTTTGAGAGGGGGGGTAATGATTTTTCAGTGTGATGACAACGAGACACAGCCCAAGCAAATAGCAACTGGCAAGAAATCCATATTGATGGACCGAGCTAGTGATTGACGGGGCAGTGGGGTGTGGGGGTTTTGGCAAGCGGTTGGGTTTGCTGACGGCCATAAATCAACAGTGTAAGAGTGAGAGTTTAAGAACGAATGCAATCATTTGAAACAGCGAGAAGATTAAACACAGTGTCGTTTCTGCATGCATGCCTGCATGCGTGCATGCTGTGCATTTGTGTACGCGTGCATGGGCGTTTAAACAGTGGCAGTGTGGCATGGAGGGTAAAATGTACATTATTGTGTACAAATTCATTACCTCAGTCCGGAAAGTGTCTAAACTCATGATCTCAGTCATGATACTTCATTGATACTGTCATGATCGTGTGTAAATTAATGAAGTCGTCATTGTGTCATGATTGTGTCTGAATTCATTAACTGTCACGATTGAGTTTAAATTCTTGTAACACGTGGTTGTGATCGCGTCTAAATTAAATTTAGAATTTAACTTTACTCCCAAATACTGAATCAATACTTGCAAGTTTCTGAAAAGAAACGTACATACCAAATCCAATTGTGCGTGTTCCGCCTTCATTTGAAAAGATCTTAAACTGAGCTTAAAGTGACATTTTTAAATATATGTTTACAGTACATGTCAATCATAAATACACTGTAGACGATTTGACAACAGCAATCATTTTTAATAGTCTTCAGCTGCTGTCAATCTGTACCCCTTGTTATTTTCTAAACCAAGTTCTAGATTAACTAGTACTGGATTAAAAACTCTGGCTGAATTCCATTGAAGTTTTGGTTCCCCTCACGCCTGGGAGACAGACTGTTAAAAACAATGTTTTTTTTCATACGAGCGACAGTTGGAGTAACACTCATTTTGGAGTGCGAGTGAAACAAGACTGAGGAGCGATACCATTTTTCACACGGAACGGCCTCACAGCTTAAAACATTTGTATTAAGAAATGCCTGCTGCTGCCACGGACACCGCAGCTCACATCACAGCTGTGGCGTTACCGTTTGAATATGAATAAAGCAACATTAGCACACCAGAAAAGAACAATGACAAATAATCAGTGTACATATATCACTATATATATATATACACAGGTAACTGCTGAAATAAAGGAAACACTTGAGTAAATGATGGATACAACATGTTGAAAGTGTGGTTCCTCAGTTAACTAAGCAGTCAATAGTCAGTCAGTACAATCCCATCATGCTTACGGCCATGTATTAAAATACTGGACAGGCCCAGTTGCCCATTACTATGGCTACCGTGGCTAGAAGAACAGATCTCAGTGACTTTGAAGGAGGGGCATGTTGTTGGGGGCATAGAGCTTCAGTGACGAAGACTTCTCAACTTGCTGAGGTTTCATGAGGGACAGTGTCTAAGGTGATGTTGGAATGGAAGTCTGAGGGAAAGACATCATAATACACGCCATTTAGCAGACGCTTTTATCCAAAGCGACTTACAGTAGTGAATGCATACATTTTCAGTATATGTGGCCCCAGTGGGAAATGAACCCACAACCTAAGCGTTGCCAACGCTGTGCTCTACCAACTGAGCCACAGAGAACCACCATCATGAACTAGGGACAACTGTGATCAGAAATGCATACTCCTCAGGGGCCACAAGTGGTGTGGCGGCATTAGTCCGGAATGCAGGTTGCCCACTGCGGCCGCGGTTTGAAACCCGGTTGCGCCCGGCTCTGGCCTTGAGCCCCGAGGGGCGGCGATAGGCCGACTGCCCCAGACGGAGGGGGGAGGGAGAACCGGGACAGGCTCGCCGAGAAGCACAAAAGGCGTCCCTGTAAAGGAAAACTGTCTTGACTCTGAGGATCAGCGGTGGGCTCGTGGGGGAGGGTAAAACTGAAAGAAATAGAGGGTGTAATTGCCTACCAAATTGGGATAAAAACTAAACAAACAGAAACAAATGGATTTTTAAAAATGCATTACTCCTCCACTGTCATGTCCGTGCATTGGTTTGAGATGCAAGGCAAAAAAAACATACGAGCAAATCGGTTGAGTGCAAACATCAATCTAGAGCGTGAGCAGGCAGTCCGTCGATAACTTCACAGAGAGGGATACTATGGTTGGGTGGTGGGGCATAAACCCCTTATTGCAGCTAGAAAAGCACATTCGCTGGTAAAGTGGTGGACAGACTGGTCTACCGAGCAGTGGAAAAAAGTCATACAGTCAGATGAGTCATCCGTCACCCCTTTCTCAACAAGCGGACAAGTGCATGAGTGCTGGTGCTTGTTTCAGACGGTGAAGGGCTCTGGCAGCTCTATTATGGTGTGGGGTGCATTTTCCTGGGATAGTTTGCAACACCATTCTTCCATGAGAAATTCCCTCATTTGGTGTTTTGTTGATGGTGGTGCAAAACGCTGTCTCAGGCACCGCTCCAGAACCTCCAATAAGTGTTCAATGGGTTGGGATCTGGTGACTGAGACGGCCGTGGCATATGGTTTACATCGTTTTCACGCTCATCAAACCATTCAGTGACCACTCGTGCCCTGTGGATGGGGGCATTGTCATCCTGGAAGAGACCACTCCCATCAGGATAGTAATGCTTCACCACAGCATGAAGGTGATCATTCAGAGTAGCTTTGTATCTCCTGGCGTTTACCTTGCCTTGGGTTGAGTGGACCTAAACCACGCCATAACAGAGCCTCCAGAACTCTTCGTTTACTCAAGTGTTGCCTTTATTTTGGCAGTCACCTGTAGTTTTCCTCTTGCTCAGGATCTAAAACCGCACCTGCCAGACCCGATACAGATTAAATATTTGCGACCCAAACCTGCCCAAGTACACCTGTGGCACCCGCGGGTTTCGTGTGGACCTGCGCACCTCTGCTGCCCGCTGACCTCACCTTGGGGACGCAGGGCCTGGGATCACTGAAGAGGTTTAATTTCAAACAGATTTTTGGGACTGATTCTGTGGACCAAAATCCTCTCAATGTAATCCCACCCCCAGGTTCGGCTTGTTTACGGAGCTTACATTTGCTGACTCGAAAACCTGAAGATTTGTTGGGAATGGTGCCAAATCGTTTGGGGCCAAAAATAACACACCCCACAAGCTGAGTGGACCTCTGATGACTGATGATACAGTTCAAATAAAAGCTGCACAGTTATTGCGAGTGATCGGAAGCCTTTAATCCCTGGACTAGTGTGCCATATAGGAATCATGCTGGAGAATTAATTGAATCCTGATGGATTCTCAAGGCAGTGCAGAGACTGACGGTAAGGACCTTGCACACACACACACACACACACACACACATAAATACACACCCGTATGCAAACACACACACACGCGGCTGACAAGCAGGCAGACGGAGAAAGACTCCCACGTGACTGCTTCTTTAATCGATGCATTCCAAGGCAGCGTTTGAATGACATTGTTCCGGAAGGCGCGCCATTGTTAAGGCACATTAGATCAATTGTGATGGGTGGGCAGGACAGATAAGGGTTCGGTCAAGCGCCTAATTAATTACGATCCAAAGTGGAGATCAAGAGGCAAATCAGACGGGGAAACCAGCCGTTTCATCAACGGGCCTGTTTCCATGACAACATTTGTTAGTCGAGCTTCCGTGAGATTGAGCGGGGCTCGCAGGATTTCACCCCGGCGCAGTCTTCATAAAAAAACCGCGCGCTGCCATAATGCAAATGATACAATCAGCAGAGAGTGAGACACATCTGCAACGGACGCGCTCTCTCCCGCATACCATGTAGCTACCGCATCGAACGTCACGTCTGGAAAACCAAGATCAACGCAACATAAATACATGTTAACCGCGGGGCCGAAATGTGCTCTGTATCCTGCAAAAGAGAATATGTCATGTAGCATGTATTTACAGTACAGTGGTTGCACTTATACCCAAACAATCCTGTAAAACGGTTTTAGTTAGCTACTCCATTACGTAGCATTGCGGTTCATCACGCCCCACTACGTTTCTGTGTGTAGTTTGTAGTTCAGAAGACACTACACGGTTAGCAACAAGTTATCTGCTTCTCAAGCACACACTAGCTAACGTTTCTGCACCTAAAACACAAAATAAAAAGACAGCTAGCAGTAGCCATCAGTAACTTCTTTGCTAATACGCAGTAATTAGCAACGGCTCATATTTCATTTCTAATTAAGCATGGCTTCTCTAATTACGGTGGATATTCAGTCAAATTGTCTGTTCCGCACAAAATCACCTTAATTCAGCATGGCACTACAACAGACACACAGACAAGGAGAGAACAGGCGTTAAATCCTGTCTTGCCTACCTTGGGTGTCTTGGTACATTTCCCGGTTCTTGCATCCTTGATGAAGGTGATGTCCAAAAGTTCAGTTTCCTGTGATAAAAAGAGGCGATTGTGAGACGGTGACATTCGGACAGCAGTCTGTACTGTAGACGATAGTAGTGTGCACCCTGACATAATTTATTAAGTTTCATATACAATAAATAAAGATAATTTCCTACATTAACCAACATACAGTTGTGTCAGTAAAACAATCAAAAATATTACACAATAATATAATGCTGCCTTGAAGGCACTAAAATTCACAGAAATATTTCTAATATTTCATTCATTCATTATCTAACCAGCTTATTCCTGGTCAGGGTCGCGGGGGCTGGGGCCTATCCCAGCATGTATTGGGGCGAGAGGCAGGAATACACCCTGGATAGGTCACCAATCCATCCCAGGGCATATTTTAAATGTTATATTATTAAATATTATTTTATTCTATTGTATATATTTTTAAGCTAACGACCCCAAGACACTTGACATAGCTCATAACCAATTAATCTGGGTGCTTGATAAGGCATTCTTTATATTGACCAAGTAAAATACAAGAGCTTTGATACTACAAATTCCACAACAGCGACCAATAGTATTCTATGGCATATGACTTCTGTGGTAGACATAACATTAACAGAAATGTGTAAGGTTATTAGCTCTTAGCGTGAGAACATTGGTCACAGGCTGAATAGATGAGACCTTTGGATATCAGATTTAAATAACCATCTGTGTCAAACTGTATGAAAAATAAAGTTGAATGTGCGCACAGGTCCACGATATGTGGTATTAAAATGAATGAATTGTATTAGTTAAGCAAAACCAAGCATACATTTCTACCTGTCACAAAGAATTCTTGAAAGATCATTCATTCAGGGTCAGGATGTTAAATATTAACAAAACAATAACCTCTACCCTTCTCAGCTATTCATTAAGACGATGATAAAATTATAGTTATGAAGTGACTGCCTTGCCACAGGCATTCATCTTTATAAAAATAATTCTTTCAAAATTCAAATCTGTGCCGACGTTTATACACGGATCAACAAAAACACTACACAAATAAACAACACAATTAGGGCTTTTTTGTTTTGTTAAAGATTAACTGTTGTGACTGCCAGGCGTTTTTAGAAGCCCATCCAAAAAAAAAACACTTTGTGGTAAATCTAGCATCTTGCATAAACAACATTTGAGTCACGACTCACGAGAGCACAGCATCAGGCTCTTTCAATGCGAGACAGTTTGAGCAAAGAGCAAAAATGCTTCAATCAATTTTCACTGCTACTCTTGTGCTCATCTAATGTTTATGCTCACTCTCCAAAGTGCTGTTCTGGGATCAGCCTTTATGATCCATGGTGCTGCATAAAGGCAGAGCTTGCTCTCCACAGTGCTGTTCTGGTGTCCATTGTGCATTGTTCTATAGTAACAGTTATGTGTGTGTGTGTGTGTGTGTGTGCTGGGGGGGTGGTGGGGGGGGGGTGGCTGATATTGCAAGATTAAAAAGACAATTCTAATTTGATTCAGACGCAATATAAAAAAAACATGCATTTGGTTGCTATGGCACAGGGGTCCGTAGCAACAAGGGAGCGCTGTCCTTATGACGTGCCAAAAGAGACGCTGATTGGAGGAGACAGACTGGGCACTGTGGACGCATTACGTCTGATGACTCATCTCGGTGCTTCTCAGGGCCACAAAAAAAACTTTACCCAGCAGGAAGCAGAACAATTTGCAAAAAGGCAACTTACAGCTCAGCAAGCATCAGCCATCACATCCCATCACATTCCCCCACACATCCCAGTACACATCTACCCACCACATACAAGCACACACCTACCAATCATATGCCAGCACATGTCTACCCACCACATCCCCACACCACACATCCAAACACACATCTACCAATCACATCCCATTATACATCTAACAATCAAATCCCCACACACACCTACCAACCACATCCCCACACCACACATCTACCCACCACATCCAAGCACACATCTACCCACCACATCCAAACACACATCTACCAATCACATCCCATTATACATCTACCAATCACATCCCATTATACATCTACCAATCACATCCCATTATACATCTACCAATCACATCCAAGCACACATCTGCCCACCACATCAAGCGAGACGAGTGTTTTAAAAAGAGGGTTTTAAACTGTTGTCTAAAACTTTTCACAGCTGTTAGCTGGTTTAGTAACAGCGTAGTGATTTTTCCAATGTCACAGACGAGAAGAGCAGGAGTATTAAGGGATCATGTATTCAACTAAAACACAGCATTTATATTAAATTATCATTTTCACTCCACTTTCCAAACAAGTTATACTTATGGGTTTGTTGTTTTACATAGTTAATTCAATCATTGTTGAATTACTCTTTGATTTGCCGTTGCCTCAAACTTTAATGTCATCCGCATTTAGCTGCCATATGTACCCCCTAAGTTCACATTCACAGTCGCATGGCTTTACTGGATAAGCACTACAACACCCTGCTGCTATGAGTGCATAAACGCCATGGTAACGGAGACAGAGCCAGCGCTGTTTCAGGCAGATAAGCCACGGGCAGGACCGGGAGGCACATTCACTGACAGACCTTAATCTGACTGTGGAAAGGTATTGTCAGTGAGAGCCCTGAATATGACCATGAGAGGTGTGGTCACTGACAGACCTTAACCCTTTACCAGTCTCACCGAGAAAAAAGCTATGGAAGAAGTCACAACGTGGCCGCTCTACCATGTTATGTAGTCCTGTAGCTCAGTTGGTAGAGCATGGCACTGGTTGGGGTTTGAACCCACGGGACCACATGTCCGTCGTTCAGATGGGACGGTAAAAACCGAGGTCCTGACTCTCTGTGGTCATAAAAGGTGCCATGGCGCTTTTCGAAAAGGAGTAGGGTGTTAACCCGGTGTCCTGGCCAAATTCCCAATTAAGACAATATATACATACATGGAATTCATTAATTCCCTCCCTCCTCGCCTCTCCACTGTGTATCTGATGTGTAGTGAGTTTGTACTGGCGCACTATGGCTGTGGTCGCGTTCACCCAGGTGGGTGCTGCACATTGGTGGTGGTTGAGGTGAGTTGCCCCTATCGTTGTAAAGCGCTTTGAGTTCCCTGGAAAAAAGCGCTTATTAATATTCATTCATTCATTCATTCATACCAAATGGTTGAGCAGACCTTTAAAGGGTTAATCCGACCATGAGATACTGTCACTGGCAGACCTCAACCTTACCCTGGAAGATGAGGTCACAGACGTACAGTACCTTAATCGGACTGCACGGTCACTGACGGACCAGAATCAGACCGTGGGCCACTGCCTTGCAATTTCTTTGCATTGAGGGGTCCCATCCTCAATACAAAAAAGGATGGGACCCCTTGCAAAAAGGTCCCAAAAAGGATGGGACCCCTTGCGAAAGGGCCAACACAGAACCGATCCATAACGCCGGGACCGGCACCTTTAACACGGAGGAGGGGATCGCTCACAGTCGGGTCACACGGTATAAACGCTTACCCGCAGACACCATCGCTCATCAAAGCCTTCCTGAGACATTTGCTGAGCTCGGCTGGCGTAGACAGACATAAATTATCCTCGCACGCAGTCTCCGGCCCAGGGTTAGTGACTTTAATGAACAGACTAGCAGCGGCGCCTTTAAATGTCAGGCGACAAAGCGAGCCCCGCACCAGCCAAAGGGACATTTCATATTCAACAAACGTAAACAGTCTTAGAGGAATAACATCGTTATTGATTTGTCGTAAACTCCCCCTGCAGCGGTATAGTTTAGTAAGTCTAATTAATCCTATCTCGCCCACACACACTCACACACACACACACACACACACACACACACACACACACACACACACACACACACACACACACACACACACACACACACACTGCTGTGGTGCCCTTAGTCTAAACTCAACAAATCATTTTGGGTTCCCAGAATGATCCCATGATGTTACTGTTCATTTTATTGGGAAATCTGGTTAACAAATTGAATGGTTCAATTAATCTGTCATTTCCTTCCTTACATTCAAAAGATTTCAGAAAATGTTATTGACCCTCCATGTTGTTTTGTTAATGACTGAATGCTAACCATGAGGGGATCTTACCAGTAAGTGTGTATGCGTGTATGTAACATGTGTGTAACATTGACAGAACATTTTAGAACAATATATCGGGCAAGTGAGAATTGAGTTAAAAATGTCTGTTCCCTGAATCCAGTGGCCTTAACAGTCAAATGCCCTCGCTTAAGGTTCAGCACTCTGAACACTGAACAAAAATGGCATTACGTGTTAAAAACCCTCACTTATCCTGCATTTAAAATATGTTAATCTGATTTAATTTAATAGTTATTGCACGGGATGCCAATTATCAATTAAATCTCAGAATTTGTTGATAGACAGAGCAGTCTTGCGGGAAAAGCCTTTTTCAAAAGCATACAGCTCACAATTCAATTAAGAGCTGGTTTATTAAGTTACAACACTACGACAAATACAAAATATTCAAAGTCAAATCTACAGATGTAGGCTTACTACCTAAACAAACATTAAATCCTAGACATAGGAGTGACATGTGACAATCACGAAAGAGATTAAATGGAAGGAAATTATACTATATTAAACTGACTCAGGCAATATTGCTACCATGTGACACGGACTATTGTGACACGCAGGCCTCCGCCTTTCTCTGGAGCGCCACAATAAGGACCCATCATTTACAGCTCATAGGTAGGAATCCCCAAAACTATGGGGCGCTAATCCTGAAGCCCCAAACCTTAGTGCCCTGGTTTCATTCGATAAAAGCTGTCAGCGCTGACACCAGGGAAGCCCGCGGTTGCGTTAGGTCAGCGGAGATGGAGATTTATGTCAGGATTTATGCCACGCCGCACGCCGTTCGCCTGCGCACGGTCATAAAACGCACTGAGCTCCCCGCTAAGAAATACATTCCAAGAATTTGGGCGGAACTTTCTCCTCGTAACGTTAAGTCAAATCCAAAAGGGAATCAAACTGGATTGTTCCCCAAACGTCGTGGACTGAAATGAAACCGTGACTGAGTGCTGTGATTCAGAGGCTCCTTCGTTTACCTCGGATGGCCTCCCTGCCACAGGCATGGCAGAACCCTGTTTCTAGAAAGGTTTTATGGAGGTTTACTTAAAGGGCATGGCATTTATCCGTGGCCATCTTTGACTCATTTCAGTGGCTCTGGCAATATGGCGATGTGATTCAGTTTGGGTGGCTGAATATATTGTAGTTGATTGTAAGTGGTTCACTTATGTAACTTATGTTCATAAAGAGACTGCCTTGGTCCCTAAAGAGATTTGCATGGTTCTCAGAGACCGGCTTGGGTCATAAAGAGATGTGCTATACTCATCACTCCCTACACCCCAGCCAGACCCCTCCGTTCCGCCTCCTCTGGCAAACTGACTGTCCCATCCCTCCGGGCGCCCGGTATTTTTCATACTGCTTTTTGTATATGTATACTTGTTTAAATGTTCCTCTACAAAAAAAAAAAATAAAAATGACTAACCTTTTCCTTCCCGGTGTGACAGGTATGGTATTCAGCTGCCAACAATGATGTATATCACTGTGTTACTGCACTGATCTCTTGTGCGAACAATGATTGATCATACCATGTATTAATGCACATCTTGTCAGTCGCTCTGGATAAGAGCGTCTGCTAAATGCTAAATGTAAAATGTAAATGCTAGGTTCTGAGAACCGGATCGGTTCAGAAAGAGATGTGCGACGTTCGGACAGAGCTAAAGTGCCAGCGTGAATATTAGAGCGCACAGTAGAGTCTAGCAAAGTCTGTGCGAGCTGTTCCAAAAAAAAACACCAGATTGACTGTGCCACTTTACTGCTGACAATCATTCCCCCCCAAAAAAGCACACCAGCCACTCTTGCTCAGCGTTAACTCAACGTTCACTCTTCATATATGCTTTAATAGCACCCCAGGTCACGTTGTGTTTAAGCCTTGTCAACGTGGACCACGACAACAAAATCAACACTCAGAACAAAGAAGTGTTACTCTAAAGTAATGAGTCTGAATGAACCCTTCTAAAACGGCCATGTCGCCGCCGACATGATTTTACATGCGTCATTTTCATTGCCGTAATTCTTGAATTATATGCGCAATGGAACAAAATCCAACAGTTCCTGAAAGCAGAGAAGCTGCTCTGTCTAACCATTTAGGGTTATTATGGTAGTTGACCACACACACAAAAAAGCACGGAGCTCACAGAGTCGGAGGAGGGTTGAGGAGATTTGAAGAGAGAAGCGGCATTTAATTAGGGCTGAAAGGGTTAACCGTTGCCTTAACATGGGCAGAAGACAGAAACACCTTTCCTCGGGAACAACACGCGATAGACAGGCTTTGACGGACTAACGTTTCCTTCCTTCGTGCGGGTAAAGCGCCGAGCCCTGAGGATTTCTGCTTCGAATTACAGACGGCGGACAGAGGCTGACCCGGACCGTGACTTTCGGCCCGTTCTCTGATTCCCCGGAGCAAAACCAGCTGTCAGAAAAGTCCCTAATCGAGTGAGAAAATCCTACCGCTCAATAAGTGCAAATTTATCTCGGCGAGTTACAGCGCCGCTCGGGCAGGCAGGCCGAGCCCACCGGATTGGATTAGCGGCGCGAGAGGACGCCTCCCTCCTTCCCTGCATCCTCTGCATTAATGGAGTCTGGAGGAGGATGACAAACGACTCCGCTGTCAGGAGCCATTACTTTTCCGCTGGAAGTGCGCTTTCTCCCCCCGCCGACGCTGAGGCCTGTGCGGCCGCCGAGAGGAGAGGAGGAGGAGAGGAGAGGAGGGAGAGGAGAGGAGAGGAGAGGAGAGGAGAGGAGAGGAGAGGAGAGAGGAGAGGAGAGAGGAGAGGAGAGGAGAGGAGAGGAGAGGGGAGAGGAGGGGAGAGGAGGGGAGAGGGGAGGGAGAGGAGAGGAGGGGAGAGGAGGGGAGAGGAAGGGAGGGGAGAGGAGGGGAGGGGAGAGGGGAGGGGAGAGGAGGGGAGAGGAGAGGAAGGGAGGGGAGAGGAGAGGAGGGGAGAGGAGAGAGGAGGGGGGGGGAGGAGGGGGAGGAGGGGAGAGGAGAGGAGAGGAGAGGAGAGGAGGGGAGGGGAGGGGAGGGAGAGGAGAGGAGAGGGGAGAGGAGAGGAGAGGAGGGGGAGGGGAGGAGGGAGGAGAGGAGAGGAGAGGAGGAGAGAGGAGAGGAGAGGAGAGGAGAGCAGAGCAGAGCAGAGCCGGGCCCTCCTGGCAAAACTGGGGCCGTGAACTGGGGCCGTGATGCCTTTGTGCTGACTTCATTATCACTCGCAACTGTGATCGTGAATATATAGGTGGACTGAAGGGATGTCCCACCACTCACAGCAGATAGAGAGATAGATAGGTAGGTAAATAGAGAGATAGATGGATAGGTAGATAGAGAGATAGATAGGTAGGTAGATAGATAGATAGAGAGATAGATAGATAGCCAGAAGAAAAACCTTAATCAGAAGAAGCAACTGGCAACCGTGTTCTTGTCTTTTTTTGCAAACCACATCCCAGATGTTGGAACATTTAAAATCGCATCGCAGCACACCGCATCGCCCCGTCATCCGAACATCTGCAACACAAAGGATTACGCCAGTCTTTATCAGTAAAGCGATCAGAATACATCTGATTACAACTCGGAATATCTGTGCCACAACGGCTTACTCCAGTATTTTTTTCCCACAAGCATTGCCTTCCGACTCTATTAAAGAACTCTAAATCCGGCTGGCCTTGCCGCTATCTCCGGCCGCGCATATTGAATCGATTAAAGTGATAAGTGTGTCGGTCGGCCTCGCCAGCACCCCCGGCTGAGCGCGTTAAACGACAGTGCCTGTGCCCCAGAACACCTCGTTCGAGGTACCCAATCATTGCAGCCAAATCCTTATTCAATATTTGGAGATCCTAGTCTTTCATCACCCCTGTGGAAGTGTGTGCGTGTGCATAAAGCGTCCCTTCAGAGACGCAGTCAGAGCAGCTTTTTATCGCTGGCAGTGTTCGAAACTGCAGAGGCTCACGTTTACTGCGCACCGAGGCATCCTGAATGATTAAGGACGTTGCGACAGAGGGCTCTCTGTAAGTCCGCGCTGAATACGAGCATCATTACCCTCGTCTGTTTCCCCAGCCCTCCGCTAACCCCCGCTATAAAGCATTCCCGGAAAAATATGGTCCCCCCCAATTTAGGGAATTTAATATGCACCCTCTCCCCTCCCCCCTCGTTGTGAGCCATGCCTCTTTCAGTTTTTACAGGATAACGGATACCGCCGTTCCGTGGCTGGTGCCTGCAGGAATTTCACAGGTACGAAAGATTTATTCGTTAATAAGAACTCTTGACCCTGTTTAGCGGATGCTTTGGTGCTTTCCCCTGGAGCGCTGGCAAA
The DNA here is from genome assembly GCA_029706075.1 of Aldrovandia affinis. Classification (NCBI taxonomy): domain Eukaryota; kingdom Metazoa; phylum Chordata; class Actinopteri; order Notacanthiformes; family Halosauridae; genus Aldrovandia; species Aldrovandia affinis. Next base: position 1,344,215 of record JAINUG010000205.1, on the reverse strand, counting down.
ACTGTCTGCATCCTTCACTTCCGTCTCATTAAGCCAGCGACTGACGGAAAAAGTCAGCCTAACAAAGTCGCATAAAGTCGGTCGATTATACACACGCCGTAATTAGCCACATGTATGCTCTCTAGTCTCACTTCATCGTCTACTATAGCAAATACGCTAATTATGTTTATTTCAACAACAGCTTGCTAGAATGCATTGTGCCTCTTGTTTAAATGTCAGCTACCCAACCAGACAGCAAAATGGTTTCAGACGTTGCATTACATCTAGGTGGTCATTTCTCCAAAAGTGTTAGCCCTCTTCTGCACTCCCTCGGGAAACTAGCTCCTTGTTCTTTGTGCATCTGTATATTTCCTATGCTTGTGCTCCCCTGCTCTCACATAATGCTACTGGATATAGCACTGCTTTTTTTCTGACTCCATGTTCTCTTCTCTGCCTCTGTCTCTGCCTCGGGGGCCCCCGCCCCCGCCCCTGAGCCCTAGACCCTGCGAGAAGTGTGAGCTGCCCCCATCAATCAACCCTCGTCCATTAACTTGATTCCAGACCAGTCCTCCCACGTCTACCCCAGTCCCTGGATCTGGGCTCCCCTTCACAAAGTCAGCCAGCCCTGCATCACCTTTGGCCTGACCATGATACCGTTTTTGGACACACCCTGTGTCGGCCAGAAGAGGATAGGCTCCCCCTCCTTTTAATCTGGTTCCTCCCAAAGTTTCTCCCTTATTAAGGGAGTTTTTCCTTGCCGCTGTTGCGTTAAGCTTGCTTTTGGGGGGTCTAGGCCTGGGTTTCCTTTTGTTTAGCATTTTGTGACAATGCATTTGTGAAAAGCGCTACACAAATACATTTGCTTTGATTTGATTTGATTCTTTCTCTGCACGCTGTGATGAGTGTCACCTTCAGTTTTGGATTTCTTTTTGGTTTTGAAATTGATTTGGCACGAATTACTCCACCTTAATGAACGGCACCCATCCACGTTGCTATGGAGGTGTTGCTAAGGATCCGCCAGCTGCTTGGAGAGGTTAATACAACTGGCACTTCAGAGGAACACACGGCTTCGTTTACGCCAGTATCCGTACAGCTGGGGATACAAAAATTATGGATCGATACCTTTCTCTGGCGCGTGGGTCGTCCAGACCGAAACTCGAGGTGTCATCAGAGACACTCCCCCTCGGCGCAGTCAGACAGACGGACAGAGACAGCTTGACATATCAATCTAAAGACAGGATGGAAACACTGTGTCTGCTTGTCAAATATTCCTTTGTGAAGATGTCAATATTTGCAGCATTTGCCTGTTGGGTTTTTGCTGCCAGCTGTGAGCTCTGTCTCTCTCTCTCTCTCTCTCTCTCTCTCTCTCTCTCTCTCTCTCTCTCTCTCTCTCTCTCTCTCTCTCTCTCTCTCTCTCTCTCTCTCTCTCTCTCTCTCTCTCTCTCTCTCTCTCTCTCTCTCTCTCTCTCTCTCTCTCTCTCTCTCTCTCTCTCTCTCTCTCTCGCGGCTCTAATATATGTGTGCACCCTCTTGTTGTCAGCCTTGATGTTGGGCTTCCTCCCGCCGCATTCTAAAGTGAGGACAGTCTCCCACTGGCTCTGATCTGACACTCGAGTTTAGATGGACAGCGCTGTCAGAGCTGACAGACGGCACCGTTCTTGTTCCTCGAAGAGGCCTCGCGTTCGGGCATAACGGCTTTGACGGTGCTTTTGTTTTGCGCGCTGGATGTGTCTCAAGGTGAAGACCGGTGCCCGCATAAACGACAGAGCTGGTGGGTCAGGCTTCTCATTCAGGACCTCGTTCCCAACCTCACCACCACCTTGACATGCCACCTGGTTGTCTGTCCAGAGAACTCCACATAAGACTTGTGTGTGGTGGTGGTGGGGGGGGGGGGAGCATAAATACGACGGATGGCCACAGTTTGTTGATTCCTCAGTGCTGTGCTAATTCCAAGTCGCTACCACTGTGGAATAACTGAAAATGCACTGCTGGCTGAGAAATCAAAAGAGAGAAGGGGTAATTTAATGTGAAAACTTTTCACTTTGTGGTATTTGCATTTATGTTTTCCCAAGGCAAGTATCCGTTTGGGATTTAACGTTATGCAGTAATGTGCGCCTCAGACACGGTCGTACAGAGGAGAGCCCGATGCCGAGCGGAGAGCGGAGGGCCTCCAGTGAGTCCTCTCAGGCCTGAGCTTAAACCAAAGTGTCTCCGATGGCTCCACGCAATCACCAGCAGCTCGTGAAAACCCAAACTAGGTGACACATGGCCAGTGGCGGTGCCAGCTGGGGCCATGGACAAGTGCTGGCACTTGCACACATACACACACACACACACACACACAAGATACCCACAGACACACATGCACAAACAAACTTACTTTCTCACACACACACATACACACACACACACACACAAAACAAACTTACATTCACACGCACACACACACGCACACACGCACACACACACATAAAGAGACCTGCGGACACATACAAACAAACAAACTCCATAACTTTTAAAATGAGAACCACAATGTTAAGGCAGCAAGTGTCATTCTGGAACAATGAATTGCAATTGGTATAACTGTTCAGTTCATTGTAATTTGTATTTTACATATTTATACTTGTACTTGCTTTTGAGAGCACAGTGGCAGATGTATGCTGCAGTAGATACAATGCAGCATTAAATATGCGCCTATGTATTATATGTATGATGTGAAATCGTGGCAGCTGACTTTCCCCCTTGTGGGATGAATACAGTATAAAGTATACTACTACTACCTGCACACACACACACACACACACACACACACACACACACACACACAGATACCAACACTCAAACACACATCCCTACACACGCCCAAGCACACAGATAGCCAATATAAATGCACACTGGTATCAGCACAACACAAACACGCCGGTACATGCTTTTATTTGGGGTGAAGTGAGCGTGACTTGTTTTTGTTTGGGTAACACATATCATCGTTAGCGCCGCCGCCCGTCCGCTGACGCATTCCCCGGCGATGTCAGAGTCGAGCCCTGTCAGTCCCCATGAGCCCGGCGGGGCGGGACGGGAGGAGACGGCGATTTGATCCGCCCAATTCTCTATCTGCCACAACCAGGCCCTCCCGTCCTGGGGAGACTGTCACTGTCAACTACAGACGTGACATCGGACGGGCGAGCCGGCACTGCGGGCCAAATGAGAGCACTGAGCGCGCACTTCCCCGGGAGAGACGGGAGTCCGCGCGCCTAGCCGAGAGCCAGCTTCGACACGGACGGGCGAGCAGTCCTCTCGCTCAGAGTGGATTACGTAAGTAAATGGAAACCGTGTGTACGTCTAATCTATGCGATTCCAGATCGTATAAGACAAGTGCGATAGCGATTAGAGCGGCAGCGGGGAGGAGTAATGTGTGGCCTCTATAGCATGACTGATTAAATGACCCGCTGGCTTTCCAGGTGCTTCTACGTCTTGGTTATTCCGTGCAATTGACAGGGCCAGATTTAAGGGCCAGATTTCAGTAAATAAGTCACAGCACACAGACAGCAGCTATAATGCGGCCCTTTTTGCGGTCACAGATACCGGCCAATTCACTAAGAGTAGCTCTAATTACGCAATCAAAGACATGAAACGCCCTCATTGCTAATTTTGTGGCAGGAGATACCCGTAAAATGGGTCCAAAACAATATGGCAGCCGTACACGTCCAGATCACGATGAGACAAGAAATGGGCAAGGGAACCAGAAAGAAAGGAAAGTTGTGTGTGACGTAACCCCCACAAATTACATCCAAATAGCAATTTGACTCATTGCGAGCGTTTAGTAATTCCGACGTAGATATTGCAACCTTGAAGTGGCTGCTTTTGCGGTCGAAAAGCAGTCGCTTTTAGTAAATCTGGCCCTCCCAAATTCTTTGGAAGATCTTGTAATTATTCAATAGGATTTTCCAATGTATTAAGAATGCACTTACAATAATCCAATAGGATTGTCCAATGTCTGAAGACTCACCATATCACATTTGCTCACCACATCCAATCGGATTGTCCGATACATTACAAATGTGCTTACAATCATCCAGTACCCTACCATGGCACTCTGTGTCTGTCTCAAACGTGTTAAACTGCCGAGGCTAAGCAGGGCTGGGCTTGTTTAATGCTCGGATAGGAGGCCTCCTGGTACAACTAAGTTGGGCTGGAAGAGGTGTTGGTGGGCCAGTAGGGAGCACTCTTCCTTCTGGACCCAATAAAAAAAAATATAAAATAAAATGGCCCATTACAGCGATGGAGGCACTGTGCTGTAGAAGGTGCCCTCCTTTTTGTGACTGGCCAGTGGTCTCATTAGTTTAAAAAAACACTATATCTTCATGAAAGTCTTAAAAATGTTCATATGTATAGAACAATACTTTGGGTAAAATTGGTAATGCTGTGGGGTGACCCTTATTTTACTAAACTAGGAGGCTCATTAATCATATGAAACCAAGTGCAATGTGTATTCACTGCCTCCTCTGTGTGTGGAAAACTCTTACAGTGTATCAGGGCTCCTGGGACTTCGGTGAACCTTTTCATTGAAATATATTTTTTAAAACCACTGTGAAAAGACTGGAGAGCGTTTCACTCTGCTATTGGGACAGCCTGGTGCCCAACGAGTCTGGGAATGCTGTGCTGCTGTCAATACTGACAGACTGAGTGTGGCTGTGTATCTGTGTGTCAATACTGACAGAATGAGTGTGTTTGTGTGTCTGTACTGACAGACTGAGTGTGACTCTGTGTCAGTACTGACTGACTGAGTGTGTCTGTGTCTGTACTGACAGGCTGAGTGTGGTTGTGTGTCTGTACTGACAGACTGAGTGTGTCTGTGTGTCTGTACTGACAGGCTGAGTGTGGTTGTGTGTCGGTACTGACAGACTGAGTGTGTTTGTGTGTCGGTACTGACAGGCTGAGTGTGTTTGTGTGTCGCTGTGTTGTCTGTGTGTCGATGACTGTGAGTGCTGACAGGCTGAGTGTGTTTGTGTGTCGGTACTGACAGGCTGAGTGTGTTTGTGTGCTACTGACAGACTGTGTGTTTGTGTGTGTTTGTGTGTGTCGGTACTGACAGACTGTTGTCTGTACTGACAGACTGAGTGGCTGTGAGACAGACTGTGTGGTTGTGTGTCAAGTGTGGTGTGTCGGTGTGACAGACTGTGTCTGTGTGTCGGTACTGACAGGCTGAGAGTGGTTGTGTGGCTGTGAGGCTGTGTGTACTGACAGACTGATGTGGTATGTGTCTGTCTGTGTGTCGGTCGGTACTGACAGACTGAGTGTGTCTGTGTGTCGGTATTGACAGACTGAGTGTGGTTGTGTGGCTCTGAGTTGTGGCGCTGTGTTGCTGTGCAGATGTGAGGCTGAGTGGCTGTGTGTGTGTGTGCTTTGTGAGGCTGTGTGTGGCTGTGAGGCTGTGTGGAAGTGTGGGTATGTGTGTGTCTGTGTGTCGGTACTGACAGACTGAGTGTGGTTGTGTGGCTGTGAGGCTGTGTGGAAGCGTGGGTATGTGTGTGTCTGTGGAAGCATGGCTGAGTGTGGCTGTGGAAGCATGGCTGAGTGTGGCTGTGTGAAAGTGCTGGTCTTACCTTGTTCTGATCTGTCCAGTACAGGAAGTATCCCTGTGGATCCACACGCAAGGTCACGGGGGTCACTGCTGAGGAATCCTGCAAACAAGGACAGAGAAGAGCTGGATTCAGTCCACTGGGACACCAAGCCCACCAAATACACACAAGCAAGCATACGCACAAACACAGACACACACACACACACACACACACACACACAATGAGACACCAAGCCCACCAATCACATGCACACAAACACATGTACTCACACACATACTAAAACACACGCTCAAACACACAATGGGACATCAATCTCACCACCCACATACACTGAATTTAGCATCCCTCAACCCATGCACACTGAATTAGCATTTTAGCATCACTTAGGATGGACAGTTTAAAATTGATTTTTAGAAAACATTTGACCTGTCCTGTAATCTCCCACTCACTTCCAGCTAAGCCATTGCCCTGACCGATCATTCCCCTGATAGCTGTCCCGTCCGGAGCTGTCCGCTTGGTGGTCTGGTGGCCTCACGTTGCTGAAGGTCGTCTCACATAACGACCGACCCTGGAGGACGCTGTGTGCTCCTCCTGCTAAAACACTGGGTTCTGGTGCATGGCCACAACCCACGGTCCGGCATCGAACCCAGAAAGTTCCAGAGCCGACTGCGACCTGGCAGCCCCGCAGGGCTGCCCGTGATTGGCTGTGGCATCGCCCAGGGAGGGAGGGTTTTCGGTCAGGATTGTCTGCGTCTCACCGCACGAGTGACCCCTCCGGTCAATCCACCTGCGTGTGAAAAGCACACCTCCGGCAGGGTGCACAGTGACTGCACAGCTCGGCTGACGGACTGCAGAGTGAAAGTGAGTGTCAGCCGGCTGCGTGCGCTCTTTCGGAGGGGAGGATGCACTCCGCTGCACTCTCGGCCCAAATTGACGGGGGCGGTGAAGCGATCGGACAGGCCTACAAATACAACGGGCCATTTCCAAATCAGGAGGATGCCTCTCGGGAAGGCAGACTCTTATGTCACACCTGCCAGGGTCGCGCATCTGGAACCACTTACTTTCCGACCAATCCCGTCCTTTCACACCCGGCAGCGCTCTGATCGCACGGGCAATCTGAAGAGGCGGTGTGTCAGTTTAAAACAGACTTAAGTGTGTCAGCTGGTAGCTTTGTGAGTGTAGTGAATATAAGCCCCCCCCTCCCCCAGATTAGACACAGAGGAGGAGACAATCCTCTCTTAAACATAAATTTATGAATATATTTTTCCTTCAGCCTCTTCATCTGTGTGGAAAAACGGGAGATTGAAAGTTTCAGTCAGAGATTTGGTCATCGCTCCACCGGGGCAGTGGAAAGATTTCTGCCTCGTGTTCTGTGGATCTCCAACAAACCTGGAAGCCGTAACGAAACGCTCTCCCTCTGCGCTTTGGATCAGATTTATTTAAATCGCGCTGTGGAGCTGCCTACGTACAGGCTGACTTAATGCCGGGCGACAGAAAGCGTCTTAGGTGATGCAGAGGACGGCCAGCCAGCTTCTCCCTGGCACAAAAAGAAACCCTGAGATTCTGCCAGCCAGAACTAGATGCGCCCTCCCTCTCCACATGGATCTGATATTGACTGCGTTTTATTTTAGATCTAATGAGGAGCTGCCCACGTACGAGAGCCGACTTAACGACGGGCAGTGGGAGAGCATCTTAGCGGAGCTGCTGCTGCTGCTGCTGCCGAGGGTCGCGCTGGAAAGACAGGGAATTTTAAAGCATGGCAGTTGCCATAGCAACAGACAAGCATTCTTTTTTTTCTTCTTTTTTTTTTTTTATTCATGGCCAAGCTTTAAACTGTCAACATTTTTAAACACAGATTATTAGGGAGTCAGCAGGGTGTGGACACTTTGATGGAAAGGACCGTAAGGGTGCCGTAAGGGTTTTTTTAGAGACGTGGAAATTCCAAATTGCATGTAATTGCTTTCTTTTTGGTACACTTTCAGCAGGCCCGGACTGTCAAATAGGACCGCCCACTCCGAGCTGCACATGACCGCAACGCAACCGCCTCCCTCTCAGCTGCACATGACCGCACGAGCAACCGCCTCCCCCTTCTGAGCGAAACACCACTGCAACGTGATCGATCCCCTCCCTCAGGTTGAACGTAACCGCGCCGCCGCCGCCTTCCGAGCCGAAAACTACCGCAACGCCACCGCCACCCCCTCAAGGGCTGAACAGCGACCGCAAGACAACCGCCTACTGTTCTGAGACAACCACCACCCATGTCTGAGCAGAACTCACACGCAACGAACGCTTCGTGGAGACACCGCATAAACAATGCAGGAACGGAGAGGCGATCTGTGACATATGGGGGTGCCAGCAGATAGCCTGTGGAGTTAATGCGCATTTGTGCTTCTGCACAGCGGTGCAGTTACAGTATCGGTTAACTCCCTCGCAATGTTGTTCATCTAATCAGAGAGCCCAATCTCACAGCTAATCAAATAGGTCCGGTAACCCGATTAAGCGGTGGGCAACAGCTGAATCAGTCGGAAAACCCTGTTCGCTCACATGACCCGTTTACCTCCTTTCCCCTCATCTGATTTGGCATTTCCAATATCGGGAGCTTCAATATCAAAGTAAAAACATGGCTTCGGTTAAGTAATCACATTTCTGCGCGAGGGGAGAAATGTGAAACGTGATTATTTCTGTGTGGAATTTCATCACTTCTGATTTCGACACGAGGGCTTAGTGTGCCAAACAAATCTACAAAAAGACCGAATAACCCAGAATCAGCTCAGTCACGTGGGTTTATTATGCCCACGAAACTGGCATATGGTGCAAGCCAGGGAAATGCCATTACACTGAAGTGTAATTAAATTTTACTGTAAATTATCGCATATATAAAAGGCTTTTGGATGCCTCCGGCTGCAAAATTGGCAATATATCACAGCCTTTTTTTTTTCTTCTTTGCTTCAGTGGCTGTGTTATATCGTGCAGGCCAAGGTCAATCCATAATTGGTCATTTTTAATTACCAATTGATAGTGACAAATGATCGTTAATAATTGAACATTTGATTTTAAGGTAAGACTTTATTAGGGTTCTGCTGCCTTGGCACCTGCTTGTCACGTGACTCCATTGGCCCCAGAGAGGCCTTTATCTCTGATGCTCGCGTGCGTTTAATCCCGCGGACACCAAAGGACATGAAAGGCCAGTAAAACGTGTGCTAAAATTGCTTAGGAACTGTGTTAAAATATTCATAGATTCAAATGCATTACAATTCAACATGGGCATATAATAATTATAAATATATTTGAACTAAAACTCTAAAACACTTTGGGCATGTACGTCGGTCGGGATAACTGCATTCATAACTGGAAGCTGGACATTTGAATACTGAATATTTTCTCTGCCAGATTCCCTCCCGTCAATTTGCATGCGGGATTGTGTCTGAGAGGGTGCAATCTTCATAATAAAACAGCCTACATCATGTCTGAACAGGTCCTTCATTAAACGTAGGTGCGTCGTGTATTTATTCGTGTGCCCTTCGCGTGGCCTTGGATAAATTACAGCATCGATTATTTGAATGCCTGCAAAGAGCAATGGTGCCGTAAAAAAACCATTAAAAAACTTAGCGACTCAATTCACTCGGAAGCAGGACAGCCAGGATCTGCCAAGAAAGGATAATTAAAAAATAGAAAAGTGTCTTCTCAGCACGTGGCTTTCAAATGCGTAACCTTAAAACCTTAAAACCGTGTACATGTTCATCTCGATAAATCAACTTAAGTGTAATAACGTCGGAGGGGTTCGGGAGCTTTGGACCAGACGGGAGCGGATGCTACGCTTTTCCAGCGGCGCTAACTTGACCGAAAACTCATTGACCCGAGATACTACAGGTGGACTGGAGGAAACGACCCTTTATCCAATCCTTTAACGTCGGCGAATTATTCCAAGCGCAACGCTCAATAGAACACATATAAATATACATATTAAAAGCGGATACCGCAGTAAACTGTGCGCCAGCTCTCCAGAACGTTAGAAACATCTGTGTCTGCATGTTAAACGGAACCTCATATCGCAGCTTATTATCGCCTTCGTTCGTTGACGCTGCAATAGGCTACCGCTCAAGCACGTTTTGATGAAAAATGGACAAAACATAAATTAACGCTCACTTTCATCTGGCTGTCACGGGTCTTCAGTAATAGGTTTCCGGTTGTCAGTCGCCCCTGAACTGCATACCCTCGGCTGCATATGAAGTCATTGGCAACGGGCACAGCTGTTCTCAAATTGTATTGTAGCGGATAAGCTAACGTCTTGTTTCCTATTCAAACGTTATGTAGAGCAAATGTCGCGCGTAAGATGAATTCCATGATATTTTCAGTTGGATAAGGTGAAAAGTTAAGACAGTATCGCGATGAGGCATGCGAATAGTGAAAACCATATGGACCGACGTTAAGTGACTAATTTATACAACGATCACCACCGATATGTATTTAAAAGTGGACATATACCCCAGTAGTATTTAACATCCTATAGGTAGGCCCCTACAGATTTTTAAAACCAGTTTAGCATCAAATTAGAACAACCACCTATTTAACTGAATTTAAAGAAAGCAACACATGGACTTAGCCTATGGAGATAGTCAATGTGGTATCATCCAAGTTGATATCCTTCCTTATGCAGGCATCCAGTTATGTAGGGTCGTATATTTTCTATAGATTTCCTAGCCCATTCCCCTCACATACTCGGTACATGTGCTTTAGCTAACGTTACACCGAACGATACAGCATGCGGGTACATTCGATATAAAATTGGCACTTAAGACCCGAATTGTCTTTGATAACGTAATCATCTCTTACATTCGTCCACCTGGACGACACTCTCCTCCTGCACCAGTTTGTTGTAGTGTATGTCACCGGAACCTTTCCCCCACGAACATAAAGGAATACGTGAGGCAGAGAGAGCCCGCGTGTTCGTGTATACTTACATCATCCCATCTCATGAACCTGCTGCCTTTCTTCAGACCCTCCGGAACGGAGACGGGTTCGAGCTGCAGCGCGTGGACTCCGGGCTGTGCTCCTGCCATTTACTCATTTATTTCCAAACCGCGCGGGGGGGTAAAAAAATTGTAAATATATTTATTTACTCAAAATAAAAAAGGCTAAAATGAAGCTCTTGGTGGCGGCGGGGGGGGGGGGGTCTATAGAGCAGCGGTTGAATGCAGTCTTGTTAATTTTGCAACCGCCACATCCTTCTGCGAGGATGGACACGCGGAGACAGGAAAGACAGAGCGAAGGCAGCGATGCGGCTCGCGACAGCGCGGTGGATGCAGGCTGGGAGGATGGAATGAAGTGGAGCAGAATGAGGCTCGCTCTCTCCGCACTGACTTCCCACAGCGATCGATACGTCCACGGGCAACCGCTCAATGGCAGCTGGCGCCCCCTAGTGGTTATGTAAATGCTGTCAACAAATCCGGCACCGGTGGAAAAATATCATATCAATAATTATTTTGGATGTAGGCTATTGACCGGGCACTTCGAAGGCAACATGCGTGTGTATGTCTATCAGGGAAAATAACTGATTCACGTATAAGAGTATACGGTTATAGTATAGGCTACTTTTTATTCTGAAAACTTTAATTTTCAAATGATGTTTGTCAATATATTAGAAATTGTGACAGTAAGCGAGTAAAATCCTCAGTGTGCCGTTTGGAGCCGTAACATACGTGTTACATAAATCATAAGTGCACCTGATAAAGTCTACAGCCGTTTCTCCTTTGCCTGAATCTACAGATATCATTGGGCCTGGGAAACCTGAGCCATTTTCCTTCAAGCGATGTATATTAATGTGCCTCTTTGTTCTCGCACCTAGAGAATTGAGTCGCTCTAATTCGTAATTGCATTATTTCAAGCTAAGTTATTGCTGTAGTACACGTTCTATTAATTGTGTTGAGAGTCTTGGACCCCGATATCACGCACTGCAGAGTTAGATCGCTGTGAGACGCATGTGTGGGCGAGCGACAGCAGCACCGCAGGTCCTAACAAGTCCATGTGAATACAGAAATACACGAGGTTATATAAGGACTTAACACCTTTTTTAGCATAAAGCGTATGTGCATTAAAATAAGCATATGGGGGATATTTTTGACGCATTTTAATCTATTTTATACACATTCTCTGTTAATAATGTTGTTATTGACTCTTCCTGCAGTTATGGAAGCATGTAGCCTATACTTGCCAAAACTCACCTGCCGAAACTCAAGGTTGGGTAGGCTACATAGGTAATGTTTTATGTACTGTGATATTATACTTGTACATATAGGTTCTCATTGCTCTTCATCGTATAATGGTATTGTCAGAAGATCACAGGCTACCAAGTTTGAATCCTGATCAGGGACACATTTCATTGAATGTTTCAATTTTTTGCATAAATCTATGATCTATCTATGTGCTTGGCTCCTGTAATCATCACTGCTTGCAGCTTCTTTCTTATTCTTGCTGATAAGGGTAATATCAGACTGCTACTGCACTGGATGCCACCTTATTGTTTATTGTTTTGTTTTGCCTGTCTGCAATTTGAATTCCTTGTACGCGTAAATGTACTTGGCGACAATAAATGTGATTCTGATTCTGATTCTGATTCCGACTGTGGAATGCATCGCTACACTAAACCGGTGCGCTAGCAGGCAGGGCCACCCAGCAGGCCCTAAAACATGCAACGCTGAAGTCTGCATGTGAGGTATGGCCGCTGAGAGACCAGCGCCAATGTCCATTTGATTTGCACCGATTGTAACACATGAAAATGTTCAGAATATCAGATTTTGAATAGTTAAGCCGTGGTACCCAACTTGACATAATGTCTAATCCATATTCCCAGCTGGCGAATTCCAGTTGAGCTAGTGTGCCATCAAAGGCCAGAGTGAGGGAAAAAAACTCCCTTTGGTCTCGTAGGTAAAACAGTCAATGAGCCCCTTTGGCAGTCTGTGGTGTATTATCAAAGGTGATAGAAAGATCTAAGATGAGTTAAGACTTAGGCGAGGGGAGGTAGCTCAGCTCAGATTTGGCAACGTTGAGTTTTAGATGCCAATTAGTCACAAAGTTCAGGATATCGTTTGAGGCACACGGTGATGCGTGATGAGATCCGCCAGTCAGGGGAAGGGCAGTAGAGAAGGAGCTGCATAGCAATGGAAAGAAAAGCCAAGAGAAGAGCGGTAACTGGGGAAAAGGAATGCGTGTTTTGAGCAGAAACCGTCTCCACTTGGTATTCAATAGAAGCAAGCAGTATCCCTATACACAGGTGATACTGCAGAAACCAGTGCACATAGCTGGTAGTTGCTCTTGGGTGTTGCACTGACTTGTCCAAGACAGGAAATGCATCTGTCCAACTGTTAGGAGAAGGGATCACTTAAAGCTCTCTGTGGGTGACTTACTAGAACGCACATCAGGATCAACATAGTCACCTTACAATAGTGCTGTATTGATGTTGCATATACACTTACTGTGGTTCTGTGTGGTTCAGTAGGTAGAGCGTGGTACTGACAACGCTCAAACTGTTGGTTCGATTCCCATTGGGACCACTTATACTGAAAAGTGTATGCATTGACTACTGTAAGTCGCTTTGGATAAGAGCTAAATGGCATATGTTATGTATTCTTACTGGTCTGTTGTTAGCCAGAGGTCACTGTTGCTCATGTAACTGATGTGGATGTATTGTAAGTCACTCTGGATAAGAGTGTCAGCTAAATTAATGTAATGTAATGTAAATGCGAAGAAATATCAGAGCCAAGGGATTTTGTGTGGAGGGAGAATGGGAGGGGACCAAGCCATGGTCACTGGGGAACTCTCATCCAAAGCCTGTGTTACACTGAGAAAAGGACACGTCCAGAGAGGTAACATGAGATCCAGTTGAGGACAGTTCCTACCAGTGGATTAGGGCCCAGTTTTTCAAATGTTTTATGATCAAATTTCAGCACATGGATTGTATTAAATCTTAAAATAGTTTTTTTTTCTTCAAAATTTGAAAAGCAATTGAAGCTTGCAAAATTTAATGTAATCAAGGCGAGGACACTAAGGAAAAAATATTTTTAATTATAATGAAGATTGTTAATTGTTGCACTGCACATTTTATTTTTGGTACAGTGACATTGATATTAGCGCAAAAGAAAAACAATATTTAACAGCAACACAAAAACTGTTCAAAACGATAAGAGACCACAAAATGAAACTTCAATATTCATAAACTCTAAACTTGATGTTTTAAAATGGCTTGGAGTCTTGGATCTCACTTTGCTTGGATACCGCAATAAATGACTGCAGTAAATGTGATTTAATTGCCTTTGTCTTTTTTACTAATCCAGAATGAAAATGCGGAAGGCAATGAATTGTAGTTGCTTATCCTGTCCATTAGGTGGGGTTTTATAAAGCATTGCAGATATTTTCGATCTTTGGATATTCTTGGAAAGCCGTCAAGAAAAATCATCAAGATTGAAATGATCCTCGATTGCAAAATGGGGGATTACAGATTCCAGGTCATTTTGTTTCATCAGGTTTTTAAAAATCAAAGGTCCAGGTGATCTGGTGATCAGCTGTGCTAGATACAGAAGATCCTGTAGATTCAGGAGGTTCAGAACAGGGGGCAGGGAGAAGAGAATTGGCAATGGCAGAGTAAAGCCTGTCAAGAGCAGCACAAATGCCATGTTTCACTGTAAATATTGCCCAATGATATCATTACAAAGCCTCATAGCTGAGGTATTTAGCACGCTTGATTCCGTCCAGTTTGTTCCGTCATGTTGACAAAGCTATACATTCTAACAGTCCCTGTTAAAGTACTGGTTATTTATGAGAACATTGAGAGCTCAAGTGTTTTGACATTGAACTTGAACTCCATTCTCAAAACATCATTCGTTTGTATTCATTTTCACATTTAATTGCATAATATTTCGTACGTCTAATTCGCCTCCCCCTCTGATATAATTTGAAATAATGTGCAGTTTCTGGTCATGCTTAAACCACACTGACGTTTGTAACTCCAAATCTGATTACATGAAGTCAACGTTTAAGAATTAAAACAATATTCTGAAACAGGAGTACAATGTCCTTCTATTGTGTAATATCTCCACGCTAAACACTTATTCTGTGACAGAGAATGACCAAAATAAATGTGTATATATTTCGTATGAAGTGTTATGTACGTACAGAATGAGTGCATATGACATAATCGTGCAGTAAAAACAATTAGCCTGTATTTTCTTGAAGACACGGCGGCGATCCGCGCGAGAAGGCGGCCCGAGCTCAGAAACGCGTCGCTCCACCTTTAAAATAAAAGGCTTCTATTTCCTGGTTGTTGGCGATCATGTGTGGTGTCAACATGGCGGGGAGAAAATATCTTGCAGAACTGAGACATGCAAAAATACATATCTTCGGCACACTTCTGGCCGTTTTTGTAATAAACTCGGTCGTTTCTGCAGACCCGGGAGTCGAAAGCAGAGTATTGCCAGTCGCCGATACCAACTGGACCCTGATCCTCGAAGGAGAATGGATGTTAATGTTGTGAGTATTAGAAATAATATTTGAATTATAAGGAGGCGGGGTGCATATAGGTACTAATTCCAGGGCCCGTGCTGAAATTATTTAGGCATAAACATACTGCGTTGAAACGATTCACAGTTTGACGTATGATATTTATTACGACGTCTTAAGAGATAGATGTTAGGTTGTATTTGTGCACAATCATAATGGTTTAAACAAACCGGAAGCATAGGGTATTGTATGGCTCCGAATGATGCAGCGAGCGCGACTTTTCTGACTAATATATTGTAACGGTTTTTGGATTTTTAAACGAGTGTAGAGATAGCCTGCCTGCCGGATGGCGCGTTCCTATGTTGTCAAGTTTAGCGTAGAACACTTTTTTTTTTTCTTAGTTATGCAACGCATATGTATGGAGATTTTCCCAGTGCTTGCAGAACATTTGAAATACGTCTTTTTATAAGATTGGTCATACCAAGGGTGTGTTTTATTATTATTGTTAAGCCTATTGTTTTATTATTGCCTCTTCCTGAATATTGTTGCACTCAGCAATGTTTTTAAGAAACCTAACAGCTCTGTAGAGGCCGGCATGGAATATGATGTGTCTTTATTCAAATTGTTATATTTATTAAATACTTAAATGTAAGTCTTGTCAATAACTACTTTAAATGATAATTCGATGATATTTTGACAGATCCCTATTCATTTTTTAAATGCTTCTAATTCATGTTATGGCAGGAGCAGATCTATCCAGTAAAAACGTGTTTCTGTTTGTATGTTTTTAATATTGTATAATCAGATAGACATTTAATGTTTGTGGTGTATTGCCTTGTGGCCTTGCAATTTTGCATTCTGTCAGCAATTATTAATCTGTTTTGTGAATTTTATCTCAGTAGTTTGAGAGAAATGTATTCTGTGGAAGGCTAACTAATGAAATTGTTTAAGAAATGTCAGACAGACCAAGAGGAGTAGCTAAAGTTTGTACTCTCGCCTGATTTGAGACGGTTGTGAAATGTTGACTGAGGGGACGGAGGTGAAAAGGCTGGTTAAAAATATGGATTACATTTCAGAAACATTCAAGCAAAGCATTTGGACTCTCCCCCATATATAAAGCATATCATATATATGGTACATAATCTGTGGTACATTTTTTTACTTAAAAAAAGTTTTCCCCCCCCACAAAATGAGTGTGTGAGCTTATAGCATTCAGACATGTCCTCCTCCATAGATAACGCATAAGATAATATGTGCTGTCTAAAGTTATGAATCACTCGTCAGTTTAAAAATGTGTATTGGTTCATTCATAATGAAGTTTTCATGCATTACATTAGATTACATTACATTACAGGCATTTGGCAGACGCTCTTATCCAGAGCGACGTACAACAAAGTGTTAACTGTAGTCAAGAACAGTTTAGCTGAAAGCCACCCTAGAGGGAAGTACAATTCCAGGTGCTAGGAGCAACCACATAGTTAAACTAGGACCCTGTAGGTAAATCTGTAGCCACACTTCAAAGGCAGCAATAAAACAATCAGTGTGGAAAATATCGGTGAAATAATGCCTAAACCTAATACAATACATAAACAGGTACTGTAGACATGAGTGCAATACTAGACAGCTATGTCCCTAAGTTAAAAAAACTGCATTAGCTGGTTCAGCACTCCTATGTGTGTCTAAAGTGTGTGTTTTTGTGTGTATGCAGTTATGCCCCCTGGTGTCCGGCCTGCCAGCAGATAAAAGAGGAATGGGAGGCATTTTCCCAGCAAGGCACGGCGCTGGACGTCTCTGTGGGCAAGGTGGACGTCACCCAGCAGCCAGGTGCACCCAGAACCATCCCCGGGGAAAAGCAGCTCATCAGACCGCTTGCAGTAGGCTCTTTATTCAACCAGACCCACAATGCACTTCAGCCTTAATGTTGAGTAACAGCGATTAAACAAGTGATATTTTTCACATTATTGTAATTTTTTTTCCATTTCTTACACAACATTTTTCATTGTTCATTTTTCACTGCCAAACTCACAATGTTGTGTAAAATAAATCTTTTTTATTAAAATAGTTAAAATTCCATACTGAAAGTTAAGGTCAAGGTGCATTGTGGTTCGATTGAATAGCAGCCCGGGGCTTATGTTTAACATGCCTGCTTGCTTATGGCTTGGTAAGCTGAGCCTGCAGTTTACACAGGCTCCAGTATGGCTGCCCTTATAGGTATCCCAGCGTGTGTCTGTTCCTGTTCCCTATACTGTTGTCCTGTACGCCTCACGCTGTGTGTTGCGATTTGTTTTTCGGGACTTTCTGCAGAGTGTGCATAATTTTCCCGTGGGTGCTCGGCCTTCTCCGTGGGTGCTCGGGCCCCGGAGCACCCACGGGATCGGCGCCTATGCCCCCAGCCCTCAGCAGTACTACAGTAAAAGGACAACAATCACAAATAGGCTAAAATATAAAAACATAAAACATAAAACAGTTTACATAAAAACAACAATGGAGCAGCAGCTGCCCAGTGGCAGCACAGTATATTAAATTACACAAATTACACAAATTAAATTACACAGTATATTAAAGTGTAGTGTAAAGTGTGTAGTGTGCAGGGGAGATGAGTACCCCATCACTCTGTGTGGAAGGTCTCCTGCTCCAGACCTGTGTGTTGCTGCGTTGCTCTCTGTGATATCACTCCTGCACTTAAACCCAGTGTAACCCAATAACCCCGATGAGGCCTGCAGATAAACGAGGCGCCATGTTTTTGGGGAACTGTGCTCGCATGCGGAGGTTTTGGCTTTGAGTCGGGGACTCCTGGATTGAGTTCCGACCCCTAAGCTAGGAAACATAGTTCACTCTACTCTCGAAGCTTTGAAATGTTTGCCAGAGCCATCTGTGAAAGTTCGAGATGAATACCGACAGTGCAGTGTCAAATGTGTGTGGGTGTTGGTGTGTCCGCAGTGCTCTGGAAAGTTTCAAAGGGCCTCTTATGATTTCACGAATTGGCCCCTACAGCGGCAGCGCTGCTTAAACACAGCCTCAGCCGAGCGGCACACTGATGGACTATAGCCCTCGTGGTTTGCGCTAATGTTTAACTTTTTTATATTTCTCCCTTTCGCTTCAGGTCTGAGTGGGCGGTTCCTGGTCACAACGCTGCCCACTATTTTTCAGTAAGTTCTATGTATATATATATAATAATATATGCCATTTAGCAGACGCGTTTATCCAAAGCGACTTACAGTAGTGAATGCATACATTTTTCAGTATATGTAGTCCCAATGGGAATCGAACCTACAATCTAAGCGTTGTCAATGCCATGCTCTACCTACTGAGCCACACAGAACCACCAACCAACCAGCGGACAGAATCAAGTTCTCTGATAGCTTTGATCATCTTTGCAATGCATGCATCTGAGGGGCGCAGTGCAGGCAACAGTCAAATGCTTTAATCACAGTTCTTCAAGGTCAAGAACCAAAATCACCTATCGAACACTTGATTTTTGATTTTGGATCCTGAGTGGAATGCCTTAACATGCTGTGAAATCCACCACAGCACAATAACGTCTTAACAAACTGAAATATCATTTTACACTCCTCAAATTTATTTTTTTACAAACTGCCATACAAAGCCCTATGCCAGGGTTACTCAAATCACGGTCCTCGTGGGCCGAGCACTGCTGTTTTTCCATCCTCCCTTTACCTGGGAGTCAAGTGTGAAGACTTCCGGCCAATCATGTGCACTAATTGTTCAAGTAACTACCTGAGAGAAAGGGAAACCATTTGGATTTGTGGGCCAGATTTGAGTAACCATGCTCTTTGCAAACACTGCTGGTTTTATAGACCACAGTCTGCCTCAGACTCTTTATCTCTTGCACAAACATAATTATACAAAATCTAGCAGAAGGATAATTTCTTCACTTTGTTTTAAAATGATGTATTCTAGTGCCATTGTGATAAGCCTTGTTGTTGTTCCAGTGCCAAGGATGGAACTTTCCGGAGGTACCTGTCTTCGCGGACAGTGGAGGACTTCCAGAACTACATTGTGGAGAGGAAGTGGGAGGCGGTCGAACCAGTGCCAGGATGGAAGTCGCCATCGTCGTTTGTGTAATTGGCTCCATTCCCCTGCCATTAATCATTTATGGTTATTTTTATACATATATATGTGTGTGTGTGTGTCTTCTTTAAGCCTCACACAAGTCACAGAAAACAGATTCTCCAGGTTTTTAATATCAGGCAAACATTGATTGATTGATTGATTGCAGGCATGCTGTATAGTTTGCTCTTGTGTTTTAAAATACTAAACGTGCAGCAATGTCGTCCACAGGCAAAATCTGCAAAAGATTATTAGACCACAGAATGAAGCAACATTTCATTTTTGCACGTGTTGTGTCCCAGTGACCTGTACAAGCTGAATTATAATTATTATAATCTTTTATGTGCAGGCAGGACAGTAATGATGTTCTTGATCATTTCTGCTCATTTCTGTTCCCGAATCGCCTGAGGATCTCACTGTCTCTCACCAGCTCTCCTCTCTCTCTCTCTCTCTCTCTCTCCCTTTCCCCCCTCACTCTACAGAATGACAGGAATGGCTGGCCTCTTTAAGCTGTCTGTGTGGATACGGGTAAGCATTATTAGGGTTATGTATGCATTATGAGTATTGTGGATATGCATGTTGTATGGATATGTGTGTATTATGTTTATACATTATGGGGGTGTGTGGATTCTGGATCTATGTGTAAATGGGGGATATTTCTGCACGGTCCACTTCCCCTCTTCAGTGTGCTACATTTTGTTTGTGATTATTAATTACAGTCCAGCCACCCTGTGACAGCGGGGCTGGAATTAATTATCTGGCCTTGGAAAAACCAATAATGACAACTGAAAAAGTCACCGGCAAACTGATATGGATGCCGTACTACTTAAGCCACGTTAAACTAGGTTTACGCTGAGCAGCGTGTGGGTGCTGTCTGTGTCGATCATACCTAGCTGCAGCTGACTGACCTCTCTGTAATGAAATGCGAAGGGTGGGGCGGTGAGACACAGCATGTCTGTCATGTCTGTCCATCTGACTTGAGCCGTTTCTGTTCCGTGCAGCAAATTCACAGCTACCTGACTGAAACCCAGGGGCTCCCCGTGTGGACGTCCTACCTGATCTTCGCCGTGGCGACGCTGCTGACGGGACTCTTTCTAGGCCTGGTAAGAGCAGAGCCCTGCCCTGGCACCACAATGGGGTGTGTTCCAGCCCCAGCTGAAGCTAATGGCGGGGCTATTTAAATTAGCGGCCTGAGCAGTGTTTTCGACCGGCACTAGAACGATCGCGAATACTCGTTCGACGATTCGCCTGTGGTGTGTACGTCGGCTTCTTTAAGCCGCGGAAATGGGGATCAACTGGCAATACTCCGAGCAGCCCAAGCTCAGATGTGCTTTACTGACTTCACAGTGACTTGTGTGAGAGCTGCAGTTATGTCATTATACACTACCTCAGTCTCTGTACCAGATTTCTGATTGGCCCAGTTTGGCACAGTGGACAGATTGACATAAGCAATCTTGTGTCTCTGTGAGGCGGTCCAGAGCGTAGAGCTGGCCCCTCTCCGGTCTGCAGGGTCCATCACCTGAAACAGAGTATCAGTGAGCAGCTACCCAAACACTAACTCTCAGGGCAAGACGATGATGGAATGTTACTGCATATAAAATGTCTCTGCGTTTTCCTGTCGTTTGTCAAAATCTTTACGTGAAAAAAAATGATCTCAATGGAAGGGTGCCTGTGGGACGCGTCCGCCATTACAAAGGGACGTCCCAAATTAGGGGGAGGACAGAAACGAATGTGAAATAAAAGTGAAAACAGTGCAGTCCTCTCCTAGAGAAACTATGAATGATTCATTTTGAATTGTGTGTGAGACAGGAACTGTACTTTCTGTCCTGCATGCACTTTGGCCCTCCCCCCCAACCTACCTCTGCTGTAAGCTGGTGTACAAGGTAAAACGTTTGGCAAATTACGAATGGGGACAAACAGCGCCGTAGGCTGTTTGTCCCTATTCTTAGACGCAAAATGTAATGCAGTTAAATATATTGACTTTTCCACAAAGTTCCTGTTCTTCTAGGGTTAGATTAGATTGGTTTAATTTGTGGCACCGCTCACAGGCTCACATTACACTGCGTGAACCGTGAACACTGCGTTGACTGAAGAGCAGCTCTTGCATGAGGAGCCCTGTGTTTCCAGCCGCTAAAAGCCCCTGTGGTTATTTTCGAGCGCTCGCGGAGTTTTGTCAGGCTGTTTGGTAATGTTCTGTTCCGAGTTTGACTAACTCTTTTATGCCTCTCGTTTTGGCGTTGCATAAAACTTCAGGGTTGTATAAGCCTGGCGGAATCTGCGCTAGCGCGGAGGATAAAGTGGGTGGAGTGCACTCTTCTAAAGGGTTTTCACACGGGGAGCCACACGATGCCTTTCCAAAGAGTTCCTGTGAGCTAAAAAAAGAAAAAAGGGCAACTACAAATGTAGAAATATCCTCTGTTTCACTAGGTGCTGGTTTTGATAGCAGACTGCCTGTGTCCAAGACCAAAGCACAAATCTGGGAAGACAGGTAAGAAATGTCTTAATACATTTGAACTGTTTAGTTATGAAATTAAACTCCAGATTAAGGGACTCTAGCTTATGCCTACAGGCAGTAAGTAAAAAATAAATTAAATGTAAACACCCATATGGAGTCACATAGTAGGGTGTTGAGTCACGAGGTGTGGCCGGTATGGCCGGTATGCACCATGGAGTCTACCAGCGGCTAATTGTGCAGCAGGAGGACAAAACCTCACTCTTCCGTGAGAAAGTTGGTCAGCTCACGCCCGTTTGATGAAAGTGGAAAACGCTATTTCAGGCGTCGTTCCGGAATATCTCGTAAATGCTCGATTGGGCTCAGTTCCGGTGACCGAGAAGGCCGTGAGATGTGGATAACGTCGGCGTCATGCACTTCAATCCGTCGGGCGACTGCCCGCACTCTGTGGACGGGGGCATTGCCATCTTGAAAGACCCCCACCCCCTCTCTGCAGGCAAGAAATGTTTTAACAGGGTGAAGATGATCACTCGGTACCATTAACGAAGGGTATGAGTGCAATTAAACTATGCTAGGAAAATGTCCCCCACGCCATTACAGAACCGACAGAACGCTTCACTGTTGGGACACCATTTTGTTTGTTCACTAGCTGTGGCAGCTGTGAAAATCCATCTCTTATCTATCTTATCCCTGATGTTACCCCTGAGTCTTTTTTTAAAGTAAGAATATTACAAACCAATCAAAATGACAGCAGGGAGGTTTCTAGGTTAAATATACCCTTTTGAATTCTCCACAAACCACACATCACAAATAGAGACTTTTGACCAGAACCACAAATCACACGTCCGGAATGGGTTTTCACCAGAGCCCCGTCTTACTGGTCTCACCGCTCACCTCAGTAGTTAGTCCTAAAAGCAGTGGTTGCTCATTGAATGTAATTTACAGTTTTGTGTTTACTGAACTTTACTGCCTTTTGATTTAATTCGCTTGCATGGTGCTGCCCAAATTCACCTTCTTCCAAATTCACCTTATTTATCTTCTTATAAAAGAAAAAAACTTCAAACAACAACAACAAACCAATTATTGGATGACAATTCAAAAACTTTATTTATCTGTGAGGGGCAATTATAAAAGGCAGCATAGTAAAACATAAAACCATCAAACAACAACAACAAACCAATAAACCAATATTGGATGACAGGCAAGACAAACAGTACAGACATCTGTGCAAACACTCAATATCACTAAAACTAAATAAAATAAATAAATAATAATTGTAGTAAAATGATAGCTGTGTATGTAAGTGAGTAAGGGGGGCAAGTTATGAAGTCAAGATGAGATGAGATGGGAGGTCAGATTTCCCCCCTCCGTGATTTGCACCTGTGGAGCGTTACAGACCCATTTGTCCATCCACAGAGGTGAGCGTGAAGGATGATGTGTCTGAGGAGGAGGCGGAGGCCACCCTGACTGATGAGAAGCGGCTCTCCGACACGGAGAACGAGAACGAATGAGAACGAGCGAGAACGAGAACGAGAACAAGTTCTCTGGCGAGGAGTCTGCGGGAGAGGAGGAGGCCGTGGAAACGGCCGATGGCACCGACAGCCTGCAGCCAGAGGGGGCGACAGAGGGTGAAGTGAGACAGCGGAGACCCCAGGGGTCAAAGACGATAGAGGAAGAGACCTAACGGCTGTGTCTCCAGCATAGCCCTCTCCGGAATGCGAAAGAACAAAAGTGTGGACCCCGCACATGCGCGCTAGAAGTGCCGGCTGCATGGCACACGCCCGCATTGAATGGCCTTCAGACGACCTTGAGTTCTTAAAAGTAAGCTCCGTCTCTCACTCTTCAGCTTGCCTGCTGTACTGTCTGCGTCCTTTCTCTCTCTCCTCTGCAAAACCACACCCGTGCTCCAAAAACAACAGACTGGCTTTGTCGTAGAGGAGGTGTTACCAAAACCTGCTTCAGCCCCAGAACCTTTTTTTATTTGTTTTTGAAGTCATACTGCATTTGGAAAATGTTTTTGTATTTTTTTTATACCAAAACTTTTTTGTTTCCAAAAAAATATATACGAATGCACTGTTATTAGTTTGAGATAACATATTCATGGGGGAAAACAGACTATCTCCAGCAATAATTCCTGTCTATAGCTGGATGGGGAAGTTTTAGTACAGGCAGTATTGTTCTGAATTCCCCCAGTACTGTTGATAATGCGATCGGTAAGCGAGGCTCATTTTTACTTGAACTGCAGTGTCTGCTGAAAAATGACAGGCCTCCACAGTGTTGCATAGTAACAAAAATAATAACTTTAAAAGTATTTGAGTGTGGGAAATGGTTGGCCAGGCCTTATAGACCAACAATAGAGTTTACAGAATCATAAGTGTTATGATATTATGGCTTATATTTGTGCTTAAAGTGGCGCGCGGTGTTGTGGTAGCCGTCTGAGAGCGAGCACAGCGGCAGTGTGCACTCCACATTCCAGGGGGGTTAGAAACATGATGTCACTCTTCATTAAATCTGGGGTAAGAATATGTCTGCATGGGTTTCAATTGGGGGAGTGCTGCTTTCGCAGGTTTTTATGTACTTTCGGTGGTGCAATGTTTTCAAAAATGTCCTATCTGCTCTAGTGTCCTCGTCCTGAATCGGTTGCGTGGGGCTGAAGCGGGCGAGCACGTTGGATGATCGTGTCGTTCGTGACACCGTTCGGAAAATTGAAATATTTTCTCGCATTTTTTCACATGATTGCATGTAATTTCTCGGCTTGCTTGTTGTACCCTTCTCCTCCTCGAGCACTCGGAGTGCGTGATTTTGCACGGCACAAGTCTCAGCTGTGAGGGGGAAAAAACCCAGTTCGATAAAGGAAAGCTTGTCCACAGAATGAAGAGACGTGCAGATAAAGGTAATGGGCCTTTGAGGTAAAGGACTGTGGGAGACGCTCAGTGAACCGGTGGCATTGGAAGGCTGGAGAAGTGAACAGGGTGTGGCCAGTTTGTCTGGAGCGCCGCCCTCTACTGGCCAGCACAGTGAAGTGTCCCATACAATGTGCTCTGTTTGCAAAGCTTCATTGGAGACCAGTTCAACCACTTTGCAGTATTTGACAATCTGGTGATGTCACTTATCAGGCTCATGGAGTTTTTCTTTTACGTTTGATTGCCTCTTTAAAGCCTTTTTAGGGAGAGATTACACGGCTGTGTATTCTCTCCATGCTAGTTAATACAATCAAATGCTTGACTTGGATTGAGGGGGAAAAGGTGTTATGGACAAAAATGTGTAATTGAATTGATTACAGTTGCCAAATATTAGCAGATGTTTTGATGTCACATTCATTCTCTGGTGCTGGTGTTTTGGGTTATGGTTGTTATGCTTTTATATGATATGAACAAAACAATAAGTCCTGTACTAACCTATGAATTTTAACATCAAGGTATCTTCCCATGTGGACTTCAAAAGTGGGGGAAAAATGCTTTAATATTTGTATAATATTTGGCAAAATTGCCATTTTGAATTATTTTTAAATTTTGTTTGATTTAGTCATTACTCCATTTTACTTGCATGTTTTTGTACCAGATTTTAGCATTGAGACAGAAAAACAACTGTTTTGACAATCACATTGTGCTTTTCACTTGTGTACATTAGCAATGTGTTATCACACCAATGGGTATATTTATACGTGGAATGATTTTTAACTATTTATTTACTGCAGAAAATAGTCACTATTTTTAAATATGATATATGTAGCGCTGTGAAATCAGTCAACCGAGAGTGTCAGCCTTATATATTCATTTACCTGTTTTTGTCAATTTTGTCAGAAATTATTAATATCTTTAAAGAGTAACTTCACTGAAAATCAAATGTGCTGTTCCCTACCTTATAGTTTAGTATCTGTACTTATTGAGAAGAAAGTAGCCCAGTTTCACCATGGAGAAATGTGTGCATTTTAGTGCGGAACCAGTATCACCAGTATGTGCAATTTTAATGAGGGAGAACAAATGAGTAAGAAAATGGAACCAGTATCACCAGTATCACCAGTATGTGCAATTTTAATGAGGGAGAACAAATGAGTAAGAAATGTGTGTAACTAGAGGGAGCAAAATCTTGTCAACAAATTTTAGCATGCGTCTGTGAGCGTTTAATGTACAGTAGCACACATTAACACGATCAGTATGGTAGTTTCAAACTTATTCTGTCTCTCACCAGTCTTGTAAAACATTTTACTCCGTTATGTAACGCTGCAGTCCTTCATCTCCCACTGCATCTCTTTATGTAAAACTTTATATAACCACTTATTATTTGGAATACATTTCAGTCCAGCGTTAGTCATTTCTGGCTTCGGTCGTGATTAGGGCCTATGCGTTTATTTTAGGTAGCCAGGTAGCTAAATGTAGCACTATAGCTAACGGCACTAATATGTAAGCTAGCTATGTAATGACAAAACCTATGACAAAAATGTACTATATGTACATGTAGTGGGCAAAAATGTGGAAATACCAATATGACACGACTATCATATTCTGCTCTGTGGAGTTCCCGGTGACTGTTCTTGAAACTGCCCTAAATTTAAATGTGCAGTCGATTGATTTAGAGTTGCTCGCCTGTTTAGCCTGATGCGCGGACATTGCAACCCAGCAGTATCCGCTTCCGACCACAGTTTCCCGTGTTTATGTCTTTCTGTCGGAATTCAATGACGACATCACCTTAGACACGACATTCCTCGTGAAACTTCAGCAAGTTTAGCAGTCTTCAGCAAGTTGAGCAGCTCCTGCCAAACGTGCCCCAGCAATCACAACCTCCTTCAAAATCACTGATCTTCTAGCCATGCTAACCGCGATTACAGGCAATTACCAGGCCTGCCCATCATTTTTGTGCACGACCCTGAGCATGCTGGGATGTTAATTGCTTAATTAGCTCAGGAATAACACTTGTGTGGAAGCACCTGCTTTCAATATATTTTCTGTCCCTCATTTGCCTAAGTGTTTCCACCTTTGTGGCCACCATCTGTGCATTCTTAACCAGTGACAGTTTCCAGAACTTTACTTCTTTAACCACTTTTCAAAGCTTTAATTATAACGACACATTCCATTACGTTCGGAACAAATTCAGCATCAGTTGAGTGGGTGAAGTGCATAGACATAGATTTATAGTTCCTCAAATGACCCGTTGCCTGGTTGAAATCGCCATGGCAATGGCTGAAAGTGGATTGCAGTCATTTATAAACTAAACGCAAAGTGATGATGCTGAAGCAGTTAGGCCAGGTGATCGGTTTCCAGGCATGGATGTCATACAGCGTAACTAATCAGATTATTGACAAAAAGAAACAGTCTTCCATTTTAGTTTTCATAGGCAGTGATGTCTAGCAAACTAGCTAATTTCAGCTACCTTGCTATTGTTGCCCAGCATTTTGAGCTGGAGTGTAACAATCCATTGTGTAACAGTGGAATGTTACACAATGTAACAACTGAGCCTCTGACATATTTGAACGCTTGACAATGCACCCAGCCATAGCCATGCTGGAACAAAGGAAGGATAGTCGATGAAAGTATAAACCACATAATTGCACTTTGCTGGTCACAATGTTGGTTAGGCAATGCAGTATAAAGCAGTCTTCTGGTTAATAAGGCCAGCAGAGACTGAGAGATGCGGAGCATTTGTTCCTGGGATTTGTTTGAGAACCAGATCCCCTGGAGTAGGTTATGAAACCACGAAAGTGGTTAATTTTAGCTCATTTTCAAATTTAAGTAAGCCCCCTTTTCAGCATTCCAAGGTAAGGAACAGAATTTGTGATGTTCAGTGAAGTTGACCTTTGACCTCTCATTCAACAGGAGTGACCAGTGTCTCTGCAGAGCACCTTCTTTTTATTAAAGTGTTTAAAAAATGTTATTTATCTGTTCTATATGTACGTGAATTATTATTTTCCTTTTAGATATAGGATCTTGAATACTTGTCAGAAATTAAAAGAAAAAAAGCATGTCGATGAATTGCTTAATATTTATGATCATTTGTGTAATGATGAAGTTTATTTCTTTTTATTTTGATGGGGGAATTATAATGAAACTATTACCTGCAGTCCAGGGTCCTATAGTACCACCCTGTGTGAACAAATGGGAAAAAGGAAGGAAGGCGAATTTCCAAGTTTTAAAAAAATGATAATGAACAGTTATCATCTTCCTCTTCTCCCTGTGCTTTTTAATAATCATAAATATTTCTCAAGTAGCACAGAAACGAGACTTGCAGATTTGAAGTCTTATGAGTTCGGCTATCATCCTAAATGAACTCGACACACTTTGTAAAGACAAAAAAACACTTTTGAAGTCAAATGACAGTGATTGTGGGGCGAAAACTTTAGCATGCAATGACTTTTCCTTGAACATTATTCATTATTGAAAATTTGCACAGATCTTCTATTACTTTGGACCGCAAGTTCTGAAAACTTGGCTGCCATGATACCTGTCTTAATTTGCCAACAGATTTGGCAATTAAAACAGAATATGTATCCCTTTTAGAACATTCAAGCAACACATTTCGAGTGTGACATTTCATATCTCCATGTGAGCTGTGGTTGGTCCCTTGTGTAGGCGGGCATACTGCTTGGCCTTTATTAATCATGTCTATATTCTATTTAGTCTAATTAGTTATTTTTTAAAGGCTATCATTTTTTACCAAAAATAAATATGTAGCTATGATGTCTACCTTTTGTACTCGACAAGTCATGAATATAGCATATATATGGGTTTGTGGTATGTTGTCTTGTTTCCTCAGTGATGAAGTGGGTATTTTCCTTGCGTATTCAAAATGAGTGACATTTGTGTACAGAGACATCCGTATATACACAATATGTGTCTGTATACATCATCTGAAGTGTGTGATTTTACTGTGTCCAAAACAATATTGTAGCGCATTGTATTCCTTTTTGTTGCTATTTCAATATTTACCAAAAGGTGAGCAATCCCGCTCTGTAAACTTAAACCAGTGTTGGGGTATAGAGCCTTTTTTTCATGACATATGTATTTTCTCTTCATGTTTTTAAATAAATGAGTATTGGGATATAAGTGTTCAAATAGTATACTTGTAGCTCTTAATTTTCTCATAATTGTAACTTCATTGTCTATTATTATTAGCCTATTTTATTTTGTTTATTCTTAAAACATTCTTTGCATTGTATTGCATTTTTTGTGTTCTTTTTTTTGCTTCGTTTTGCTGTGTTCCCCTTCTGTTTTCGTTAAGGATGTGACATCACGTGCTGTGTTTTTATGTCTTTATCTCAGAACCTGTGCCATGGATGCCTTGGTTTTGATGCTAATAAAGAAATCCCACAACCAACAGAATGTGGGAAGAAAACACGTTATCTGGTCTATTGAATGCTTCCTGTTTTTTATTTATTTACAATGTAACCAACGCTCATAAATATTGCGTGGTGCGGTTCTCTGCATATTTGTACAACATTGTGAAATTAGCTCACCAGTATCAGCACTGGGCAGGCACGTGCACGTGGCTTGTCTTGTCTCCGTGTGGGCGAAAATGCCCGGACATAGCCTAGCTGATTTTTTTTTTTTTAAATGTCCCCCCAATGACTCCATGGAAAATAAATAAAAACAAAACATTGGTTGACTATTCTTATTTTATGTTAAAACTCTGATGTGCCAATACATGTAGCAGCTGATTCTGCACGCGCGCACACACAGCCAGACACTTTAGACACTTTTTAACACGTAGCCCTGCGGTCTCGCCCCTGCCCTTCCTGGTGGAGGGTGAGTGTCAAAGCGAGGAAGGAAGAGAACAAGATATATCTGGCTTGGGGGTGTAACAGAAGTAGGCTGGTAGTTGCATGGGCCCTGACACAATGAATACATAAATAAATGAGTGGATGTCATATTTTGCTGGATAGTTCGCTTTTTTTCCTTTGAGCCTGACATGCAGGATCACATGGGCAACAGGACATGCAGGAAGCCGATTGACTGACAACCCCCTGGGGGCATATTTTACTCAAAATGCAACGTTTTAGTTCAGTTCCTATATAAATAACACTGTGTATTATTATCAATGAATAAGCTGGATTGGATCAGATTGTGTGTGTTTCGCTTGTATCTGCCTTCCTAAAATTCGATGCAGGCCCCAGCACTGGAAAGCAGACGTTATTAGCCTACTCGATCGGCTTTTTGACACTTCGCTGCTCTGCTCGTCTGCGCTCTCATTAAAACACAGGCATTACCACTGCTGCCACTGGGGAAATGCGAGCGCAAGCACAATCTGGCGCATTCGCAAAGATTTGTTCTTGAGCGAGTTCACGTCCAAATGGGTGCATTCTAAAACGTTTACGACAGGGGGTGCAGCCTACATACGCATGGTTTACAACTGAATCATCAACCTGGCCGATCCTGCCAGTAGCATATGCTTGTCTCAAAGATTAAGCCGTGCATGTCTAAGTACACACGACCGGTACAGTGAAACTGCGAATGGCTCTTTAAATGAGTGATGGTTCCTTTGATGGCTCCAACGTTACTTGGCGCCCACGGCCAGTCGTGCGATACGACCGTTGGGTAGAGTGGCGCACCGTTTCGCACGAAACATAGATGCAGCGGCTTTAAAGATTAAAAACAGTGTTCACGCTAGCTTGAACTGTTTAGTATCGAATCGTAATCTCGTTCCTCTATGTACCTGTATGTGGTTGGAATGATAATAAAGGCAACTCAACTCAACTCATTGATGTTTACATTACATTTACATTTACATTTTAGGCATTTAGCAGACACAGTTTACATTTCTTTACATACAATCCATTTATAAAGCTGGATATTTTACTGAAGCAATTCAGGTTAAGTACCTTTAGCTCAAGGGTACAGCAGCAGTGCCCCACCTGGGAATTGAACCTGCAATCTCTGAGTTACAAGCCCAGCTCCCTAACCATTACACTACACTGCCGGCCCTGTATGCACTTATGAAATGCATACAATTCATGAAAGTGCATTCATGATGTGCATTTACCTCTGGATGAGAGCGTCTGCTAAATGCTTAAAATGTAAAATGTATCAACCAACTGTATAGCCTACGTGCAATACCTACAGATAACTGCGGCCCAAAAGAAGCGAGTCTCCATATTGATGGTATCTCATTTCCTGGTAAACTTATTTACCGACACGATCAGATAAGACACAAACTCAACTGTAGCCTACACTAGTACAAATAAGAGTATGTGTACCAAGTATCTTCATATATTTATTAATTTTCTGTTATTATGACGAAGGTGTGTGGGTGATAGAAGATCTCTGCGGCACGGAGCACCGTGGTTACATAAACCTGCTGAGCTGGAGACGCAGAGACAGAAAAAACATCCATCAAAGTCCGCAGCCCAGCGCTGGGTAGTTCCAAGACACGCCGGAGTGGGTGTGACAAGAGGCTAAATAATGAGCTGTGTTACATTTCTGCTAAAGTCGCCAAAGTGCTAGAAGGGGGAAAAACACGCGTGGGATGGCTTCCATGGCGATAATGCTTGAGACGAAAGGGAGATGAAATTAGTAATATTCGGATGAAGATGCACTTAGTTTCATGAACATTTTTGTTTTTACATCAATTATGTGCTTTGGGGGGGGTGTCCTCGTTTGGGGTGACTTTCAGAGAGTGGCACTAGCAGCGGGAAGAGAACAGCCCACAGTGTTTCAAAATTAAATTTAGAGAAACATTACATCGACAAAGTTGCAAGTACCTGTAGAGCCAGCACGACGGGGAACCATAGACCCCGCCCACCTTTGATTCGACGGGCTTCTGTGTAGGCGCTCCCTCTAGCGGCCAGTCACGGACACTACCATATTCGATTTACCTGGTGGACCTCACTCACCAGCACTGAAATATGAGCAACCAGTAGGCCTATATCAATATGAAATGATTAAATGTGAGATTAAAACAATTCCCATATGCATTCGGAGCATCAATGGTTGTTTAGCGTTACTGATACCATTCCGCTGACATAGCAGTTGCCTAACCAGTAATCAGCATTCAATGGCAAGACTATCTTAAACAGTATCACAGGCGCATTTGCTGAACTGTTCATTTGAATACCGCTACCTTTGTCAGTTGTCAAGATGTTTGATAGGCCAACTTCTATTAAGATTAAACCAGAGGTCATTGATTTAATTTGTGCCGTGAGTGGACAATTCAGCGCGCGCACAGAGAAACATTCACTGCTGGGAAAAGTCCTCAGATAGTTTAGTTGAGACGAAGGCTGCTGTTTGGATGTTAGATAAAAACAGGCCAAAAGGTCCAGAAAACAAGCTTAAAATGTTAATAATTTATAGGTGTACTGCCACCCCTGTACAAAGTGTTTAAAGCTGTCGTCCGCGTGTTACCAGACGGAAACATTTGCATAGAAGAGAAATATCCCTCACACTATCGTTTTCGGCAAATTTCCTATTTATTTATGCAACCTCAGGCATTTTTTTCTTCGATGCAAATGGTAATTTTTCTAGTTCCTACGCACCTGTCTTAAAGCTACATTTGTTTCAGGTGTGCAGAATACTTGTATTCAGGGCTTAATTTGTGCCGGATCCTGCCGGAACAGGATCCGGGACCTCTCGGGTTTTGACTGCCTGTGTTCCGGTACCTATTTGTGAGGATCCGGTACCTCTCGTGGTAGAAAAACAAAAATGATAACATAAAATAAAATACAAATATATATTTTAATTTACAGACCCATTATCAAGTAATTTCACGTTCTTTATTAGTTTCGATTTAGTCTTTAAAAGTCGGGAGATCTAACTGTTGGGTGTAACGTTAAAGCGAGTGCACTGAGCGAAAAGCTTGCTGGGTAATTAGACCCCGCATGTCACACGTGTAGCCTACACAGTCAAAAAAATTGACAAAACTTGCTGCAGATTGCTGAGCAGAGAGGATCAGAAGTGAGCAACAGCAAAGAAAAAATGTCAGTTTTTCCTAAGTGTGGTTAAGAACTTGGAGGACCGTTTGTTGTCTCAAGGGGGGCGGTTGCCCGATAAAACTGGATACAACAAGTTTATTGAGGAGTTGAAGGTGCTTTACGCACAGTACTGGCCCGAGAACGCAGGTGCGATGTATGGAGAGACTGAGGTTGAATCGCTGTGTCAGCGCTTTGACATTGACAGCCCGCGCGCAGTCATACGGGCCTACAGAGAGTACAGAGACTCAGATGGAAAAGACATCCCTGATGCACTGAAGGAGCTATTTGTTGCGGTCAATAGCATTCCTATAGCAAGTGCTGAGTGTGAGCGTGGATTTTCTCAAATGAACTTGATTTGCACTTCGACCCGTGCCAGTTTGCACACATCTACCATATCATCTTTACTCTTTCTGAATCTTGTTGGACCCCCCCTGGCCAAATTCAATCCAGTACCTTACGTAAGGTCGTGGGTGGCCAAAGGACACAGAACTGCCACAGACTTACGCAGCAAAACCCGAAACAGGGAGGAGGAGGAGAATCTGGACATGGCTGTGATGTGGGGTGTTTTGGACCACTAGATAAGGTAAGCATTTGTCTATTAATAGGCCGCCGTGCCAATCTTGAAATAATATTGGAATTTTAGAAAACTTTTTGTGATTCGTTATTATGAACTGTTGCAAATTATTATTATTGTTTTGTTAGACCTGTTGAGCATTGAATTGCTGACTGCAAGTGCTGTAAGCCCCACAGTTAAGCATGTGGTGATGTGGGCATTTGCGTAGTAACCCAAAAAAAAATCTTAAATTATTGCCATAACACTGATATCATGCAAATTATTTTAAATTGAGGCCGGTAAGCCCCACAGTTAAACTTGGTGATGTGGGCATTTGCGTGTGTTGTGCAGAGGAGCCTAAATAATCGTAAATTATTGCCAGAACATTATATCATGCAAATTCTTTGAAATTGAAGCCTGTAAGCCCCACAGCTAAACATTTGGTGACGTGGGCATCATGTGGTGATGTGGGCATTTGCGTGTGTTGTGCAGAGGAGCCTAAAATAATCGTAAATTATTTGCAGAACATTTATATCATGCACATTATTTGAAATTGAGGCATGTAAGCCCCACAGCATAGTAAGTGGGTATTTGCGTACATGACATGTTGTTTTCAGCACCCCCCCTAAACATACGACGTCACATAGACGTCACTCTCTGGTCTTTTTCTGGTCGGTCCGTCGCCGACCATTATATGACGTCAATACGACCTCCTAAACGGATCCAATATTTAGACGTAGAAAGTTGACCCCTCCTAGACAATGAACTTCTGGTATGGGTCATTTTTTTACCGATTGTCGACGTCTCATATATATATACACACACACACACACATGAGACGTCGACATATATATATGTATATGTATATAAAACATCATGCAGCATGTATATCAACATGTATATATAGCATCAACATGTATATTAAAACATCAAGCAGACGCAAGGCGATCAGAGCCCCAGTGAACGTTATCATGATTGGCTGAGGCATCACCCGATCGACCTAGTGAACGCCACTCTTATTGGCTGATGCAGTTCTCGGCTGTGAAGGACCACGCGGGGCGCGAATTTCAAAACGTTTGGAGGTAACGCGAACCTTTGTTCTATATGACGGTTTTCTCCTATTTCTGTGCTGTTGTGTTAACATGCTAAATTTGCTTGCCTGCCGTGTTTCGCTAGCTACGTTTGTATTTACTCCACAACGAACCTTTGTTCTGTGTGAGCCGGCTAACCTAACGTTAGCTAGTGCTAGCTAACACTAGCTAGCTATCTCACGTTAGCTGGCTAGCAATATCATTTTAACGTTAGCTAGCTCTGTCTAGCAAATAACGTTCATGTTATGTTATTTAATATAATATAATATAAAAACTGATAATACAAATTTGGGCTATTTACTCATGTTGATATAGCTAGCTAACGTTAGCTCTCGGTAGCTTGATGTACGCGTGTTTTGAGGTAACTAACCTAGATAGCTAAATGTTACTCCACATAATTCGAACCTTTGCTTTGTTCTATGTGGAATGTTGTGCAGCCTAACGTGTATATGACGGTTTTCAAGCCATTTCTGTGTTGTGTTAACATGCTAAATGCTTGCCTGCCGTTTCGCTAGCTACGTTTGTAGAGAGTAAGTCAACAAACTTTTGTTCTGTGTGCTAGCTGAGCCGGCTAACCTAACGTTTACAGTTGGATATCATAACATTTTAAATGACTGCATGTGGTGGAGGTGTAGAACTATTGGATGTACAAGCAGCATGTTTTTATATCAATATGGAGACTTGTATGACATGTTGCCTTTGCACATTTTTTTTCTTCTACTATGCAGCAGCTGTAATGAAGTTTAACGCAGAAGCCACGGAGGAGGCCCTAAGGCAGCATGCTGGTGACCACATCAAGCATGCTCCTGCAAGAAGGGGAGGTGGGGGACACTCCAACACTCGGGAGAGTCCGGACTGAAAATAAAGAATTGATTTCTGTAAATCTGACTGTTTCTGCATTGTTTTTTTATTATTATTGATGAGTACATCCAGAGGTCCCCTAGATGTTAAAATTGGACGTTCAGAAGACGTAAAAAAGAGACGTCATAAAAACGTTCATTCTGTACCCTCTGGGGACTAAAATTGGACGTCTACAATGACCTCGAATCAGCCCTTATATAGACGTCTTATGGACGTTAAAATTGGACGTTTAGATGACGTTAGAAAAAGACGTCATAAAAACTTTCATTCTGCACCCCCTGGGGACAGAAATTGGACGTTCAAGAAAGACGTCTAAATGACGTAATTTAGACCACCCATTGCGGCCGTGTTCTATATGTGTTCCGGGACCTGCGTCCGCCACGTCATCCCTCCGGTCTCATATGCACTTTGCCTTCCGGCACCTTCTGATTTACAAATTAAGCACTGCTTGTATTATTGTATAACACCAGACGGAAATATGTCAGAGAAGCCCGTGTGTGTCAGCGACTATGAACGGGAGGCGAAAAGGACGCTTCCTAAAGCAGTGTTTGACTACTATTTCTCTGGGGCTGACGAACAAGAGACTCTAGCAGATAACGTGTCAGCGTTTTCCAGGTAAGTGTGTATTGAGACTAATCACGCAACTTTCCAAAGTGTAGTGCGAGACTGCGAAGCAACCTTTTTTTTTTTTCAATTTCATAGGAATTGCTTTCCGATTATGTAATCCTCTGGGGAATCTGTCATAAAGACAGGGATCCTCTTCACCTCATTAAAAGAAAACCTTTTTGGGGGCGGGGTGGGTTGCTTGGGGTCTACTGTAGCTACTGTGTTACATATTCCCAGACAGTCAGTATCAATATGCTAAACACATCAAATAAAAAATAATCAAGAATCATAGCAGTAGGCAGATGGAATTTAACCCATTTTGAAATAATTCTTTAAAAAGGAAAAGCCGGCACGTGGTGAATCCCCAGTAAAATAATAAGTTATCCACTTTACAAAGAATTAGCCCATTCATTTTTTACATTTCGTCACCAATGAAATGTCAAATATCATAAATACTGTAATATATCGTGCTCACGGATGGCACCATATAAATATTTTGACCAAAAGAATATATATCACCATGTGCCAAGGCCGAAACGACCATATATATTGGGGGGGACACATCCCCCCCAATATTCAGATATGCTCAAAATGTCCCCCCCAATATATAGCCTAGCTGATATAAAAAATATAAATAAATTGATTTGGTCCCCCCCAATGTTGACTCCATGGTTACGGCCTTGCCATGTGATGTCTTTCTCTTTAAGACTCAGATGACTGTTGTTTATGCTATAGTTTAGAGCAGGGGTGGGCAATTCCGGTCCTGGAGAGCTGGTGTGTAGCCTATGCAGGTTTTTATTTCTATCAATTACCCTGGCTCAATTAGCTAATTAGTTGGATACGCCAACGCTGGTTCACTTGTAGATTAGGCCACAGTAACATTTCTTCAGCTGTCATTCATGGGCTTATCAAGAAATGTAGCTAAAATGTCAGATCACATAAATGATTGGGCTAATTAAATAATTAAGAGCAGAAGTTGGCATGAAATCCAGAAACGGATACGGCCCTCCTTGCCCACCCCTGATTTAGATCCTCTGTACAAAGAAAGGACCCACGCAGTAGGGCAGTCCAGCCCTGAGCTTCACAGTCCTGCTCTTAATCTGGTGTCATTTCAAAGAGAGCCTTAACATCATGACT
The DNA here is from genome assembly GCA_029706075.1 of Aldrovandia affinis. Classification (NCBI taxonomy): domain Eukaryota; kingdom Metazoa; phylum Chordata; class Actinopteri; order Notacanthiformes; family Halosauridae; genus Aldrovandia; species Aldrovandia affinis. Next base: position 1,307,494 of record JAINUG010000205.1, on the reverse strand, counting down.
CTTGTTTTTTTTCTTTTTCAAAAAAGCCTGATGTTTTGGCCAAATCCCCTCTCACGAAAAAAAATAAAAATATTTTTTTTTACAAAACCGAAGAGATACCGTTTTTGTTGTTTGCAGTGCACCCTCTGCTTTTGAAAACAATCCATTGGCCTTCTAGAGGACTTGTCACCCATAGAAACTATAAACTATTATCGATGAATCCACCATTGTGATTTTTTTTTAAATTTGTCATGTAAAAGCCATCGTGCTTCAGCTCTGACACTCCTGTGCGAACACTTCCCTCTTCCCTCCCAAAACCAAGATGGAGGCTGTACCCGCGCGTGCTTCGGGACGTTTCCCGGGTCGACCTGTCCGTCTCTGTCCTGGGACAGCAGCTCAGCATGCCGGTGTGCGTGGCGGCCACCGCTATGCAGCGCATGGCCCATCCCGACGGCGAGACGGCCACCATGAGAGGTAGGCCCACAGCGTCACCGCCACAGCACTGCTTCGCTGCCCTTCCCTGCGTCACAGGGCTAATATTGGCTAATATATATTTAATATATAATAACAATAATAATAATAATAATAATAGCTTTATTTGTATAGCACCTTTCATACAAACAGTAGCTCAAAGTGCTTTACAGGGAAAGTAAGGCATAAAAATATATATACATATATATACACACATATACATATATACACGCATATATATACATATACACATATAAATACATACATACATACATACATAGTCATAAGACAAAAGTAAAAAAGAATAATAAAAATAAAAATCAAGAAAATACACATAACAATCATACTCAATTCTAAGGTTTAAAACAGAGACAATAAAAGTATAGTCAACCTAATAAATTAATTAATGCAGATTCTCTCTCTGACCGTGATGTTGTTCAGGGGGCAGTAGCTTTCATTCACCAGAAGAATTAAACCCCCACCCCGCCGTTTGCCACTCGTTTCGCTATATAGGCAGGCAGTGTGGTATAATGGTTAGGGAACTGGGTTTGTAATGTTAAGGTTGCAGGTTCAATCCCCAGGTGGGACACTGCCGTTGTACCCTTTGAGCAAGGCACTTAACCTGAATTGCTTCAGTTAATATCCAGCTGTATGAATGGATTGTAAAGAAATGTAAACTGTAAGTCGCTCTGGATAAGAGCGTCTGTTAAATGCCTGTAATGTAATGTAATATATAGGCTAATATTTCTGGGACGCACACATTTGGAGTCGACACAGACAGTGAGTGGCGATCTGTCAGTGCTTGCTCATGACAGTATCATCTCATTTAACGTTGTGTAGTTGTGTTGTGCAATTCTACGAGGTCAATAAATAAAATCAGATGTTAGCCTACTCCATTATTTGGTAGTAATTTGTAGGGGTTTTGTTCTGCGTCAGAACGCGTGTGCTTGCGTGCTATTCTCGCATCTCGCGCACATGTCCATTGTCCCAAAAGCAGTTATGCTGTGCTGAAATTGACCTAATCGGATCTGGTCACCCTAGGACAGACAGCTCATACGTTGTGTTTGTACGGTGTAGAGTGTTTGTACGGTGCAGTCGTATGACAAAGAGCTGCGGTGCAGGAACTGTGGGGGCGCGACCCAAATTTGGGTCGTTGGAGATTTCGATTGGAAACATCACTTATGAGTGACATTCAACGTGCAGAAACATAATCCCCATGCAATTACACGGGCAAAACATACAAACGTGTCATTAACATTACAGGCATTTAGCAGACGCTCTTATCCAGAGTGACTTACAGTTTACATTTCTTTACATACAATCCATTTATACAGCTGGATATTTTATTGAAGCAATCCAGGTTAAGTACCTTGCTCAAGGGTACAACGGCAGTGTCCCACCTGGGAATTGAACCTGCAACCTTAACATTACAAGCCCAGTTCCCTAACCATTATACCACACTGCCTGCATTAACATTTATAGATGCTAGTCTATATCCATACAATGAAATGAGATACTAATATAATATATACGCATAATATATAATACAAAAGATAAAAACGAAACATGTAAACTTAAAAAAACTGACTAGATTGCATGTTATAACTTTCATGTTATCACACGATTCCAACTGCTAATTTTCCAGTTGCACTGCCATAATGTATCGACTCATTCATCAAGAAAATTTAATATATTATTGACATAGATGACACTAAAGATGAAAATGAAATCTGTTCAGGGCACAATTTAAATGTTTGCTTTCAAACTTAACACTACATTGAGTAATTTCTAAATTTCTATGGGTTTTAATCAAATTTACTGATTGGTGGCTGGGGGATAGTGTAGCGGTCTAACACACCCAATTTGGCTGGTCCTGTATGAGTGTGAGCTGCCTTATCAGGGAAGCGGTTTGAAACCCGTCTATGTCAGACCGGCCCTGGCTGTTAGCCCTGATCGGGCGGCATTTGGCTGTCCGCTCCTGAGGGAGGGGGGAGGGTGGTCGGAACAAACTCACTGTGAAGCACGTAAGGGTGTCTCCAGAAAGGGGGTCGCGAGGTCCGTCTTGAAGGAGGTGGATCATTGCCAGCCTCAGAGAGTAACCTGCCCCATAGAGACGGGCAGCGAGTTTGTTGGGGGAGGGGCAATCGAAAAAAATAGAGGGTATAATCTGAAACAAACAGAAAATATTTTACATTAGTGTCTTCTTGTTTGAGTTGGCAAGTGAGGCAATAAGCATAATGCTCAGAAGAAAATATTTTGGTCTGTACATTTTACAAACATTTAACAAACATTAAATCTTGTAACTCAGTTTTTTTTGCTATGATTTTTTATGATTATTTGTCAGGTTACTTTCAGTAACTTCCTCAGTCAGTCAATTGTTATGAATAATTTACTACTTAGGGTTGGATCAATACCTCTGTCGTCACAAAAATGTGTGCACCCCTGCTCAGAGGTGATTCTAAGTCATAGAAAATAAATACTTTTTTCAATCATTTATTTTATTTTAAAAAAATATTTAAGCATATTCTGCATATGTGTAATGTAGTCAACATAACATAATATTGTCTTAAAGAAAAACCTGCTCCCTCAGAATAAAATCTGAAAGAGAAAACTTAAATAAGCAGAAAGTATGTTTATTGGTGGATGTTTACTGTTCAGGCAGCTTGACCTTTGACCTCAAGCTGTAGACTTCGTCCTCAGACAGTTTGCGTACGTCAGCACTGAAGCTGTGACCGGGCAGCGGAGGTTATTTGGGGATAATGCTGTGGGTCACAAGAACCTGTACACACCCGGGCTCATTACAGAACTCATTCATTCATATCAGACATTGTAACACATTAATAATAAGCAGTGTTATACAGTTATACAGTTAGGGTTAGGGTTACATACCTTTGTACATACATATGTGGTTCTCTGTGGCTCAGTTGGTAGAGCATGTTGGCAACACTTAAGGTTGTGGGTTCAAATCCCACTGGGACCACATATACTGAAAAATTTATACATTCACTACTGTAAGTTGTTTTGGATAAAAGCATCTGCTAAATGGCTTAAATTATTATACTGAGAGCTTTGTTAAAATGTGAGCATGTTGTGTATGTAAAGGTTTTGTGCTGATGTCCTGTGGAAGCTCCTCCATTACGGCTAAAACTGATGCCAATTGGCATTGAGGTGGCATCCGATGGTAGATTTGGAGACTGTGTGTCCCCAAGAGGCAACCAAGTTTTGTAGATCTGTGTAGCACATTGGCATACCATGCCGACTGGATGGAAAAAACAAAATAACTAAGGTTCGATACATTTATTATCCTTATACAAAAAAATACCAACAAAACACAAAAATAAAGCAGTTAAATCAAACCAGTCCTTCGAGGGAAACAACAACAAAAACCTGCACTTCTTCCTCCATGATCCAAAACCAAAACTCAGCCATCAGGCTGTGCTTTTATAAAGGCCTAATGAAGGCAATGGCTCACAGCTGAGTTGATTGCTCATTAGCCTCAGGTGAGCCTGCCTGTAAGTGAGGCCGCTGCTGTCCAAGGCCCTGTAGTCCTCTCCAGGCTGTGGGAGGGAACAGGAGCACCTGACAGCAGCCAAAAGGGAGGCGCAGCCCTCTCCACTCCTCCCTCCACCTCTCCCAGTGTCACTCTCTGTAATTATATTCATATAATTGCTCTGCAATTTGTTATAATAATGCAGCTGCAGCCTTCCTGAGAAGTGCTTTTACCGCACAGATCCCCAGCTATTTCACAGCTGCAGTCCTGCGTTCTGCCACATGGTGGCGATGTGGGACAGAAGGATGAAAGCTTGTGCGTCTTCTCGCTGGCGTGTCTGTTCTTTTGGAACTGGTAATTCAAACCGGGTCCAGGGCTAAATCACACCTCTGACCAGTGACAGCTATCCAAATATGTGATTTAGTCCTAAATAAGGGCAAACGTGGGTGATTTATCACCTCAGAAAGCTGTTTCCTGCCTGCTTGTCCTATCCCGGGCCACTGCGGTCTCAGCACAGATGCTCTACAGTAACCAGATGGTCAGCTCAAAACCTCCCTTCCTCCCTCTCTGCTTCCGTACCGCAGGGGTTTTTTGGTGCAGCTCTCCGCGACCAGGGTTGGCCACCGCTGGCCCTATAGAATCTGTGGTCTGTCTCACTTCCTTTGACCTCCTGTATCCCAGCATGCAGTTCTGCGGGGACTGGGATGATGCTGAGCTCCTGGGCCACGTCCACCATAGAGGAGGTGGCCGAGGCGGCCCCGGCCGGAGTGCGCTGGCTGCAGCTCTACATCTATAAGGACCGGGACCTGACCCTGTCTCTGGTCCGGCGGGCGGAGCAAGCCGGCTACACCGGCATCTTCGTCACCGTGGATACGCCCTACCTGGGCAAGCGCCGAAACGACGTGCGCAATAGATTCAAACTTCCCGGCCACCTCAGGTAGGACCCCTCGTGGAAAAATGACATAATCACAACATACAGTACTGGTCTTAAAATAGAGCGGACATCTGTCAGTTATTTTAAAATGAGCATTATTAATCATGGATTATCTGGGCATTAACACCCCCAAAAATTTTTTATAGATTATAAGATTTAAGTTCATCCACCCATCTCCAACATGTTTTTTTAAACTTTACATCACAAAATATTTGACCATGTACAGTAAAACACATTCACAGAATGATAAACAACTGATGCTTATATTGAATATTCTGTTTATGCAGTGCACATCCATCCATCCATCCATTATCTAAGCCGCTTATTCCTAGTCAGGAGCCTATCCCAGCATGCGTTCCGGGCGAGAGGCAGGAATACACCCTGGACAGGTCGCCAATCCATCGCAGGGCACACACACCATTCACTCACACACTCATACCTACGGGCAATTTAGACTCTCCAATTAGCCTAACGTGCATGTCTTTGGACTGTGGGAGGAAACCGGAGTACCCGGAGGAAACCCACGCGGACACGGGGAGAACATGCAAACTCCGCACAGAAAGGCCCCCGGCCTGGATTCGAACCCGAGAACTTCTTACTGTGAGGCGACAGTGCTATCCACTGCACCACCGTGCCGCCTTATGCAGTGCACAAACTGATAAAAACATGTTTGCCATTGTGCGGAATAAGTTCTGTCTGTTGTTCATTGTGTTCTTGATTCACATGGTCATTCATGCACATATATTTTACATACATTTTACATACATTTTAAGCATTTAGCAGACGGTCTTATCCAGAGCGACTTACAAGATACATGGTATGGTGCATTAATACGTGGTATGATCAATCATTGTTCGCGCAAGAGATCAGTGCAGTAATACTGCGATAGACATCATTGTTGACAGCTGCATACCATACCTGTAACACTGGGAAGGAAAAGGTTAGTAAAGTGTATTTATTTATTTAGAGAACGTTTTAAGCAAGGATACATATTATGAGAAGTAGTATTGACCATGTAAGCAGTGGTGATGACAATAGGCTATATGTACAGAGTTCAGCGGTAGTGAAGTCTGAAAAGGTGGGTTTTGAGTCTCTTGCGGAAGATGGCAAGTGATTCCGCGGTCCTGACTGAGTGCGGAAGATCGTTCCACCACCGAGGAGTCAGGACAGAGAAGAGGTGGTCATTCTTGCACGTGGTCATCCATGCACGTGGTCATTGATGCACACGGTCGTTTACTACAACTGCATTTGCATTGCCAGTGCACCTCAAAGACTGATGATGGCGGTCTTGCTTCTTATTTTCTTGAGCCAGTCGTTGAACCAAGTCAGTGGTGTTTGATTTGTCATCCTATAGGCATCTTCTTAGTTATGGACTTCCTTTTTCATACCAACCGCTACATTATTAAAGAAAAGTGATTCAGCCAGGATGGCATGATAACAGTGCCCATAATTTGTGTTTTGTTAATGGTGGTAGAAAACTCTGTCTCAGGCGCCGCTCCAGAATCTTCTGTAAGTGTTCAATTGGGTTGAGATCTGGTGACTCAGACGGCCATGGCATGTGGTTTACATCGTTTTCATGCTCATCAAACCATTCAGTGACCAATGGATGGGGGCATTGTCATCCTGGAAGAGACCACTCTGATCAGGATAGAAATGCTTCACCACAGGATGAAGATGATCACTCAGATTAGCTTTGTATTTAATGGCATTTACCTTTCCCTCTAAGGGGCTGAGTGGACCTAAACCATAAGAACATAAGAATACATAATGACGAGAATGGGCTGTTCAGCCCATCTAGGCTCATCATGTCCTAATCTAAAGAGTATCTAGTACTGCATCTAACCTGGAATTGAATGATGCCAGGAAAATGCACCGCACATGTTAGCAGAGCCACCAGAACCCTTCATTTACTCAAGTGTTTCCTTTATTTTGCCATTGTACCTTTAGGTGTTGCTGAGTGAGGGAATCGCATAGGGAATGGGAGGAGAAGTCGTGAGAATAACCTATGACTCCCAAACCTCAGACAGACACAATGGCAGTTATTTGACTCATTTTAGTGCGCTGATTCTGTTTTAGGATGGCTAACTTTGATTCCCCGGACCTGGCATTCTCCTCGAAGGACGGGTATGGGGAGGACAGTGGCCTGGCCGTGTACGTGGCCCAGGCCATAGACCCCACACTCCAGTGGGAGGACATCGCCTGGCTGAAGAGGATAACATCACTTCCTGTGGTGCTGAAAGGAATCCTGACAGGTGAGTGTCTGTGTGCCCGTGAGGATGACCTCACTTCCTGTGGTGCTGAAAGGACTGCTGACAGGTGAGTGTCTGTGTGCCTGTGAGGATGACCTCACTTCCTGTGGTGCTGAAGGGAGTCCTGACAGGTGAGTGTCTGTGTGCCCGTGAGGATGACCTCACTTCCTGTGGTGCTGAAAGGACTGCTGACAGGTGAGTGTCTATGTTTCTGTGAGGGTGACCTCACTTCCTGTGGTGCCTGACAGGTGAGTGTCTATGTCTGTATGAGTGCAGACTGAGTCCCAGAGCCTGGACATTGCAGGTTCGAGTCACTTGCCACCTACGCCTGTGAGACCGATGGCCGATGGCATCCCCAGGCCCGTTCAGAGATATTCACAGCATCGATATTACACACATTCATATTAGACCGCAGTGCTGTCGCCTGCATCGCTACTCGGATTCTTTAGCTAAGGCCGCTAAACGCCTCTTCAGTACATCTCTGATGTGGAGTGAATTCTAAGAATCACAGTTCTAATAAACACTTGAATTACTCTTTAATTATTAACAATGGCTTTGCTAATCACCAACAGATGCTATGAGATGCTATTAGCCCCGTCCCACCAGGGGTAGGGTGGGTTTAAGTCGACCACGAGTTCTTGGGCTACTGCTGCTTTAGGTCCTCCTACTTCGTGCCAGGTTGCCCACAGGGTACCAGTCGTTTCCTCCGATCGGCACTGGTTCTCCTGCAGCAGTGCCTGTCACGTTGGGTATAACAAAACTCACTGGCTCACGGGGGAGTGCATCAAAGGAGTGCATCCCTCAGCTGCAGAGCTGCCTGTGCAGCGGAGCTCAGAAGACGTGAGTTAAGCACGTGGGCGTCCGCTGCAGAAAGTGAGGTAGATAAGAGTGTGATTAGTTCCCAGAGTTGGCGACTTGGGTCTTTAGCTCAGCGGGCTAATCGTCTCTCTTGTCTCGTTGGGATTCTCGGTTCGAAACTCGCTGCAGGCAGAACCAACTCCGTTACACCTGTGGACGGGCCAGGCAGTGGTGTCTCCCCCTCACCAACTTTCCACAAGAAACAAAGCCAATTCCCATTTCACCTGCTTATTTGCCTCCCATTAAAAACAGACAAAGCAAAACAAAAAACACAACAATTACAGTCTCAGTCACAACCTACATTTCACATCCACCAGCCAAAATAACATTTGGCAGCGGCTACTGCAGGTGTAAATACGACACGTTTCAGAACAGCCCCAAGGGAGCAGGGGTAAGGAGCAGGGTGTTACAAGTGAAATGACTAAATATAATTTCCGCTACAAAGAACCGCTTGGTCGCCTGAGGCCTTATTTAATCTCCTGGGGTTTGTTTTACAGTGTAGCGTTTAAAGCTGAAAGAGGAACGGAAGGGTGGAGCCATCCACCCAGAGAGAGAGAGAGAGACTCTTATAAATAGTTTCATTCAATGTAAATAAACTCGTACCTGTGTCCGAAAATCCATACTGCGTGTGTTTTGTTCCACTGGGGACGGCTGCCAGGAAAAGCCTCCGTTCCTGCTGTGGAGGTCCTCTGTCTTTCTGCCTGACTGAGTTCCTTTGATGGTAAATGTGCAGACGAGTCTAGAGTCCAGCGCAGGGCAGTGGTTGCCACGGGCCGGTGGGTTAAGGAGGAAGATCAGCTCCATTTAACCGGCAGTATTGATCCGATCGCTCTGCAGTGAGAAGGCACAGACGCTCATTGGGTTCACATGCGCAGTAAAGATTGTGCTTATGGTCGTCTTATGCTTTTGAACATAACGAACCTGAAATAGTTAGGCGCAGTTATGCTATTAGTATTACGCTGAATATTGTTGTTGTTGTGTACTCCCCTCTGCCAGGGGAAGTCCCCGAATTAAAAAGGCCCGATTCACAGCACCACTCTTACTGTACATTCATATCCTCCATGAGACACAAGCAAAGAACACCCGTGTGTACCGCCCCCCTCTCTCTCTCTCCCCCCCTCCTCTCTCTCTCTTTCTCAATCCTCTTCTTTCCTTTTCTAACTATCCCTCTCTCTCTCTCTCTCTCTTCTTCAGCTGAAGATGCAAAGCTGGCACTTAAATGCGGAGTTGATGGGATTTTGGTGTCCAATCACGGAGCGAGACAGCTGGACTCTGTCCCGGCCACTGTAAGAGTGCCAAGCCCCGCTCTGTGTTCTAATCGCCGCTGTGATCTGATCCCAGGTCTGTGTTCTGATCCCCGCTCTGTGTTCTAATCGCTGCTGTGATCTGATCCCAGGTCTGTGTTCTGATCCCCGCTCTGTGTTCTAATCACTGCTGTGATCTGATCCCAGGTCTGTGTTCTGATCCCCGCTCTGTGTTCTAATCGCTGCTGTGATCTGATCCCAGGTCTGTGTTCTGATCCCTGCTCTGTGTTCTAATCACTGCTGTGATCTGATCCCAGGTCTGTGTTCTGATCCCCGCTCTGTGTTCTAATCACTGCTGTGATCTGATCCCAGGTCTGTGTTCTGATCCCTGCTCTGTGTTCTAATCACTGCTGTGATCTGATCCCAGGTCTGTGTTCTGATCCCTGCTCTGTGTTCTAATCGCTGCTGTGATCTGATCCCAGGTCTGTGTTCTGATCCCTGCTCTGTGTTCTAATCGCTGCTGTGATCTGATCCCAGGTCTGTGTTCTGATCCCTGCTCTGTGTTCTAATCACTGCTGTGATCTGATCCCAGGTCTGTGTTCTGATCCCCGCTCTGTGTTCTAATCACTGCTATGATCTGATCCCAGGTCTGTGTTCTGATCCCTGCTCTGTGTTCTAATCGCTGCTGTGAGCTGATCCCAGGTCTGTGTTCTGATCCCTGCTCTGTGTTCTAATTGCTGCTGTGATCTGATCCCAGGTCTGTGTTCTGATCCCCGCTCTGTGTTCTCATCACTGCTGTGATCTGATCCCAGGTCTGTGTTCTGATCCCTGCTCTGTGTTCTAATCGCTGCTGTGATCTGATCCCAGGTCTGTGTTCTAATCCTTGCTCTTTGTCCCGATCCCTAGTCTATGTTCCGATCCCTGGTTTATGTTCTAATCCCCTGATCTGTGATCTAATACCTCTGTTATAATCCCTGCTCTACGTTCTAATACCTGCTGTAGGCCCATATATATAAAGCATCTCAGAGCAGGAGTGCTGATCTAGGATCAGGTTTCCCCCTGTCCATATCCTAACCATATCCATTATGAGCTAAAAGGCTAAAACTGATCCTAGATCAGCACTCCTACTCTCAGACGCTTTATATACAGTATATATGGGCCCAGAGCTCTAATCCGTGCTATATATATATATTTGCCATTTACCAGATGCTTTTATCCAAAGCGACTTACAATAGCGAATGCATAAATTTTTCAGTGGGAATCGAACTCACAACCTAAGCGTTGTCAATGCCATGCTCTACCTACTGAGCCACACAGAACCTCACTCTGCCCTGTGTTGTAACCCTCTGTGTTGTGTGTGCGCAGATCGACGCGCTGCCAGAGGTGGTGGAGGCGGTGGGGGGCAGGGTGGAGGTGTTCCTGGACGGAGGGGTGCGCAGGGGAACGGACGTGCTCAAGGCCCTGGCCCTGGGTGCGAGGGCGGTGTTCCTGGGACGTCCCATCCTGTGGGGACTCACCTGCGGGGTGAGAGATTGGGCAGGAGGGGCGCGGGGAAGTGTTTGGGATCCAACCAATCGAATGAGACAATGTCGCCGAGCTGAACGGCAGCTGATAAACCCAGCATGACACACATGGCAGGCCAACAGATTCCTCTACAAGGGACCTTCACAATAAGGGTTATTTCTGAGCAATTGTAGAATTTTAAAGGGATGTCGGGTGAGTGTAAGTGTCTCCTTGTTTCCAGGGTGACAGGGGTGTCAGTGACGTCCTCCAGATGTTACGAGAGGAGGTGCACCTGGCGCTGGCTCTCGCAGGTAAGACCGACGCTGTGACCTCACCATCACAGTAAAGGTGCTGTTCTTCTTTCCATTCACTATTCACTTCCTGGTGATCCAGAGGCTGTTGGAGAGCTCTGGTTGGTTGGTACTTACTTAGCAGTGATTTCAAGTACACAGAGGATTTTTCCCAGAAAGAAATATCCTTAGTTCCTCAAGCAAACCTTATGCAAATTATTATTATTTCCCATCCATATAGTAGTAATAAGATCTAGAAATTATGTATTTAAGTACTGTATAAGTTAAGGAAACACGGTGAAAGTGTTCAGTTGGACGTACCAAGCACACGCCAAGCTGATGGCTTTCATCATGCGGATACAGCATATAAATGCTTTATGTGGCCAATAAAACTCTTTTCCTGGGTTCATTTTTAAACAAGGCCTGCTGTAGGTGCTCTCTCAGCACATGTGCACCTGAATTTGGGCAGGTTCATTAAACCTTGTGTTCATTAAACCTTGTGTTTGTCTTTAATTGTCTTTTTCAAAGGTTGTCGCTCACTGAAGGAAGTGGATAAGTCCATCGTGAGGAAATCTGAGCTTCATTCACGGATCTGAGGAGTCGCGGTCTCCAGCGAAACAGACGGAGGCGACCCAGACTTGGATGAGGCCCACAACCTCGCGGGCTGGTCTTCCAGTCAGAGATGCGTAGGATGCAGATACACACATAACAAAATGGAGGCAAAGATACGGAGGTACGGATACGGAAGCATTCGGAAAAACCTGGCTGATGTTTTTCCATAACATGCTCTAGAATAAACCACTAAATCAAATGAGGACAGCATCATATTTACTGTATTTGCTCTTGACTTCCATTGAATGGTGTCCTCTGCAATTAAAAAAAGAACAAACAAAAAAACATCAGGAATTAAAACTATTCTTCAGTAGGCCTACTGACTGATCAGATCACGCTGAAATCCACACACCAATGACGTGCTTTCAAATAGTAGAATGTGGTGTTCTTGTTATAAAGAAAAGGCTAAAAGGTGTTTTTCCACAGTGTGATACGTTCTCTGTTAAATAAATACCCCAAACAGGTGTGTACGTGTCCTCGTCTGTGAACATGAAAGACTATAATTGTTTAAAAAAAGGGCAATGATCTGCTTTTCCCTGTGAGAATATGGAGAGAGATAGAAAGTGTGCTTTTCTCTTCGGGAGCACGGAGAACAGCTCAGCGGTAATCCTGGAGAGCTGCTCGCGCCTGGGAGGGATTGTGCTCCAGGCTTGAGTTACTGAAGGACTTTAGCAAAGCTGCGCTGTGCTCAGCCTGCCATGTCCGTAAAGGTGACAGAGAGGAAACGACGCCGCGCCGAAAGGGCTCACGCTCTTCGCTCGACGGCTCAAACGGCAGTGACTCAAAACGTTGAGTCTGATTCGAATTCTACCGTTGTGTTAAATGACATTACGTGCGCCGAAGCACTAAAGTTAGAAAATCAATCAAATATCGATCGCGACCGAAATAGTGTCGCCCAGAGTGACGTGCGTGCTCAAACCCGTTGTGTTATGGATTGCCCCCCATAGTCCTCGCGGACGCCTGTTAGTGGCAGTCACGTTTTGTTCTATCATGTAAATAAATGAAACAGAAAAAGGGTTTAATTCGCTGATTAGGATGCCGTTTCGGGCAGGAGGCCATACGGAGTGCACTTCTCCTGGCCCCGACGTTGTGATACGTTTTCTTGCTCTCATTGTTTTAAAAATGATCTTCCTGTCCCGGATTCCTTTCCCCTGCTCGTGCGCAGGAGGTCGCGAGCGTTTAAAAAAAGCGTCACGGCCTCCTGGCTTTTGTGCTACCGCTGGATATTTACTCTGTCCCTGCAGGACCCCGAAAAGGAACAGAGTAATGTAAAAAAATATTTCAAGCGGGGGAAAGTTCAGAGAGGTCAGGCAAACTCGGGGGGATTTCTCTCCCAACACTTTCCACGGCCGGGGCGCGGCGGCTCAATGAACCCATTATATCCCCCCGGACTGGGGGAAAAGAAACGTTGTCAGGACCCCGTTCATTAGCACCTCGTACTCTGTTTGAACCTGGCCTGCTCTCCAGGGCCCCCGAGGGGAAGCCCTTTTTCCGAAATCAGACTCACTGTACACACATTGCCCTCTTCCGGGGGCTTTCCACCGCTAACCGCGCGGTGCCGGAGTCAAACCCCCGCGGCGTCGTAAAGAAGGAGGAAAGAGGGGCGAGACGTGGCCGCGTTTGAAGGTAAAGAAAATACAGTCACTGTCTGTTAATCGAGCAGCGCCAGAGTCAGAGGTCGAGACTGCAATGACTCGCTTTTTAAAAAGTTCAATTCCACTCGTAACTCAAGACGTAGCTTTATCTTCCATTACTCACGTTCGGTATTAAAACGTGACATTCGGGCTCACTGTTCTTTGTCGAGATCTTTCCTACAGCGTGCCAAATGCGAAGTAAATGTAATTTATTTTAGCATGTTTTTCCCCATGTTTAAGATAAATATCCCCTTTTATGGCACATTTAATAGAAAACAGGGCCGTTTATGTTGCCTGTTTCCCCCGTGTATGAAGACTTCAAAGTTTTACAAAAAAAGAAAAATCTGTATAAAAAACATAAATTAGGACAAATACAAATATTTAAGCTAAATGTTTTCTTATCCTTGACCTCCATACCAGGTCTTCAACCTGGTTTACGAGAAGGCACCAGGCCTTGAGAGCCTTAACCATAGTGTGTGTGTGTGTGTGTGTGTGAAAGCTCCAGGCCTTGATAGTCTTCACCCTGGTGTGTGTGAAGGCACGAATCAATCAATCAATCAAAATGTATTTGTATGTATTCACATTTTACAATACATTTGTCACAATACGCTTTACAGCAGACCTGAGCCTGGTGTCTTCACCACAACTAATTGTGTTGTTAGTTCCTGGTTGTGGTTGTCATTCAGGAACATGCCGTTGAGTGCAATTGGCAAAAAGTATGTATAATTTTGGTGATATCATAACATATTACTAGTTGGGAGGTCAATTTTATATACTACATTCGGTAATCATTATCAAATAGGAAGCTGATCACGTGTGTGGTGAGTGCCATGAACCGATGTTACCAATGAAACCATTCATTTAACTTACATTTTAATTAGCCATTAACCGTTAATACCTAGTTTGAAAGTTTTTTTCTCAGGATATTCCACCATATTTTAAGCATTAATGATTCACTGACATAACCAAGTAATATTCACCCTAGAATAGTGTTCAATGAACAATCCCCACTGGGGCCACATATACTGAAAATGTATGCATTCACTACTGTAAGTCGCTTTGGATAAAAGCGTCTGCTAAATGGCATATATTATTATTATATATAATATGTTGTGCATTAATAGAACTTGAATAACTTGAATTATGGGATTAATATAGGATGACTCAGTGGAGATGTCAGAGTATTGACGCGCGCGGCCCCTTTAAGTATCGAGAGCAGTCTGGGAAGCGGTGAGATGCTTTTAGCAGGACTCTGGCCCGGCGCTGGCGCGGTACGTGGCCAAACGGGGCCGGCCCTGAGGGCCCCGAATGAGAAGTGGCGCGCCGTCACCGAGAGACCACAGAATTATGGGGTGCTCCGCACCGCTGCCTTCGCCGCGTCCAGAAACGCACAGCCACAACAAATGTCTGAAGAGTGGTTCTGCAGACCCGCGGCCCGGCCACAGGGGAACGCGTTTCCTGGTAAATCACGGCATCCAAACGCTCGGCTCATTACTTATTTGGTTGGAAAATAAATGGTCACATTTTACAAAGGATCCATTTATAAGGGAGAATATGGATATGCGCTAAAGCAAATCATATCACGGTCCTTAGGTCATGATACAACAGTAATGCTACTATTATTGCATATAAGTATATATATATACACCGTACACATATATATAATTATATTATATATACTATTGCTTCTGCTACTATTGCTGCTGCTGCTGCTGCTATGACTAAATATATGACTAATAATGATAATAACAATAAATAATTAAAATAATTAGTTTTGTTGTTGCTGGTGATAATAAGAATGCCTGTGAATCAAAGCTGCATGTCCAACACTGTGACTACAAGCCCAAATCCTGATTCACTTGAGTCACACTTTGTTTGGCACAATCATTCCCATTATGTGAAACTATTCTGGGAATCTAATACTGGGGCATTTCCCTTATACATATTGTTGTTGTATATCTTGGAAACAAATACTAATTTATTAGTATGCTGCTGGCCTATGAACAACAGCATGAACAATATCCCAATGTAGGCGTTTTAAAACGTCATTCCTTCAGCCCAGTGTCCCACATAAGTTATTCTGGCTTGAATAATTGAGCCATAAATTGATATTTTTGGGGGGTGGGGGGTCGGGGGCCTTCAGATATATAGGACAGATTCAGTCTGTAATGCGCTCTGCTCTTCGCGTCGAGTACCAAACGCAAGCGAGAGCGAAATATTTCCGCGCTGTTTCAGAACACGAGTGCGGTGCGCGGTGCTCACTGACAATATTTGACGGGAAAAAAAAACGTGCCATAAATCAACGGACGTAAAACTCGCTCGAGCCCAAATGAAACAGATGGCGAAATCCCCCTCTTAAATAATTTACTCGCTGACAAAAGCAACAAAGAAGAATCAGGTAATGCGATCTGTTATGTATGTCTGAACGTCGAGGTGATCGTAACTCACCGCCGGGGCCCGTGAGTACTCTCTGCACGTCGCGGCCGTCTTCTCCCTAAGAGAGCCGGTCTCCTGCTCTCTGCAGACAGCCGCCGGGGTTGAAGACAGCCCAGCCCAGCGCCGCACAGCTGCTGCTCTCGTTTGTGTCGCCATGTGCAAATAGGGCCGTGACCACACAGGCCCGCGCGCCGAGCCAGCCAAGGCTGCGCTTAAAAAAAAGGCCCTTCTCCCCGAACCGGAGGGGGAAGGAGCACATTCCAAGAAAGGAAGACATCAGTGGAGGAGCAGCAAAGCCGCAGGTTTTTGGAAACGCGTCCTCCTCGCCATCTTGGGACGGAAATAACGAGCGGAGGCCCTCCCCTGGCTGCCGTTCGCACTGGAGAAACCGTTTCCAGACCACGTCTGCAGCGCGAGCGACCCACATTAATGACGCTGTTACGGTTAAAAGGATAACGCGGCAAGTGCGTGTCTGTCCTTTGGCCTTTTTAGTGCGTAATCTGATATCCCGTTATGCACCACGACATCACTTTTTGCACCACTATGTGGTGATGCGTACTGGCATATAATGGTGCACAATATACTGGTGTAAAATGGAATACACTGGTGCATAGTGTATTGGTCAATACTGAAATATACTGGTGCATAATATACTAGTCTATACTGAAATATACTGGTGCATAATATGCTGTTGCATAATGGGATATAGGTTCATCTTTGACAATCATTATTATATTGATAATTATTTAGTAAGTTGTGCTTCCATGTTTCATTTCCACAGAAATCAGCCATAGCCATAGCACGTGCTCATGCGTTCGTGTGCACATGCGCATTTCTGTGGATGAATTTGTTCGTGCGGCTTTTGTGACACGGCACCACGTTTCCCCTTGGTCACGTGACCCTGAGTCCAAACTGAGACCCGTCTTATTTACACAGCTCGCCACGCAGCTACATAATGTCCTCTAGGTGGCACTACTGTCACTGTGAGCACAGGACCTTCAGCACGTTAGACAGTGCTTATTCCACCTCTCCAGCCCTCCGACGCTCTGGCCGGTCTTCTCGTGCTGTAGTCCAGCGCTGGACCACTGTAGCCCTCTCTCTCTGGGCCAACAGTAGGCTTCTTAAACCTACCTGTGGCTCAGTAGGGAGAGCATGGCGTTGGCAACACATAGGGTGTGGGTTCAATTCCCACTGGGACCACATATAATGAAAAATGTATGCATTCCGTACTGTAAGTCTCTTTGGATAAAGGCATCTGTTAAATAATAATAATAATAACCCTCATTTATATAGCACTTTTCATCGCAGAGCGATCTCAAAGTGCTTAACAGAAAAGCAAAAGAAAAGAAAAAACTGAAAACATAGCAAAACTAAAATTTTATTCGAATTAATATACTTTTAAAAACTGTGTATGTGTGTGCGTGTGCATATGTATGCCAAACTCAGCCATAAAATTTAGTGAATAAGTATGTTTTGAGTCTGGATTTAAAAACATTAATGGAATCAGTCTCCCTAATAAATGGCATGTATTAAAAACCTTTAAACCAGGGAATCACCATATATTATATTGGACTGAGAGTTGGTGAAATAAGAAGGGGAAGAGGCTGCGGTTCTCTACGCCCTAATGTGTACACCACAGGGCTCTGTGTGCATGCATACAGAACAAACTGTGACGCACAGAAAAAATATAATAATTAGTTCATGAACAATTAGGATATTACCCAGCCATCGGCCTGAGAGTGGTTTGTAAGACCTCTCGGAGTCGGGAGAGGTCTGAAGCTCACGACCGCCTCTAATACCTTGAGAATTTTGGTGGAATGGATTTTGGCAGGAGTTTGGCCATTTCTCTGCCACCACACACTATTTCAATTGGCTTGACTCGGCTCAAAATCTGGACGTGAGATTAAAATTCGCCTTCAAGCATATTTCAGTGCCGTCACTAGTAGTTACGAAATGAACTCGTTTCATTATTGCGAAAAGAATCGGGGAATATAATACTCTTAAGACGCTCTGAAAAGTGTCAGAGCTGTGTGGAACCGCCGGTGCCTCGTCTCACTTACAAAAACTCCACGCGAGCGATATGTTCCTCACTGACATCTTTATGGCTCGCTGTGGGTGGGAGAGAAACAGGTTTTGCTATCAATTACCAACTGAGATATGCACTTTAAAGGGAAGGGCTGGAAAAGAATGTGCCAGACTTTTTTCTGGCATATTCTGCAATATCGTAGAGTAAGGTACGATTCTGATTGGTTCTATTTATGCATAATCCCACAGGTGGTTTTTTTCCTTCAAATGACACCAGATTGGTCGTGCGCATACCGTACCGCTGAACTGAAAACCTGTTTAGTGAGGTGGGGCAATGGGTGAGGGCTGTAAAAAATAAGTCTTCTTTGTAAGGGGATACACAAGGCAAAATGTGCACGTTGGGTGAAACGGTTCCTGTGCAGTCTGGACTTGAACAGCCCAAGCCCCTCTGTTCACAGAACACAAGAGCCCAGGGCTTCTTCTTGTCCTACTGTGGCCAGTTTGTACTGGTGTATATGCTCAGGGTTTTTATGTGGAGCTGGGATTTGTAGTGGATATTGATTAGACTTAAACAAGAGACTTAAAAAAAAAGTTGCAACTGTGACCATGTCAGTTGATGTGACTGACTTTGAATGTCCAGTACTCACAATGCTCTGAGGAAGACCTCTAAGGAGCTCTACTGGTTTTTTTTAAACTAAGGATGACATAAATGACATGATGAAATATATCACAGTTCCAGTGAGAAGCAGGCCAGGTCGTAGGAGGAACACCGGGGGACTAGCTCCATTAGAAACGGGTAAAGCGCAGTCCCTCCGCAGCTGAACATGGATACTGTTTGTTTGTTCTCCAACGCTGGCTCTCCCCTCCGTCCACGGTGCACACGTGCGTTGTAAACGGCCGCAGTTACACAGGAAGAGCAGCGTCTGTCTGCCGAAGGACAGGGCCGATCCGAGGTCAGTCAGACGGGCGCGCGGACACAAGAGCGGCGTTTGTCTGCTGAAGGACGCGGCTGATCTGGGATCAGTCGGACAGGTGCACGGCTGAAACTTCTGACAAAAGTGTAGATGCGCTGCGACATAAAGACCAGCAGTGAGAGGAAGCGTAAACAGTGAGTGAGTGTTACTGAAACAGAGGGAGCGAGAGAAAGAGAGAAAGACTCCATTCACAGTGACTTGCAGCCTTTCTGTGACTCTCACTCTCCTAAATGTCATTGCAGAGAAGAGAGGGGAAAAAAAACCCAGACACCCTTTATCTTCGCGGGAGACGACAGGTGCGTTTCACGGCACTCGCACGTGTCCGCGCAGCGGCCCTTAGCGCGTTCGCTTTTCAGTTTGGGGCGTGCGTCTCTTCTGAGTGTCTGCAGCCGTCGAACCACATCTCCAGCGCTGAGCGGGCAGGAAGGGGAGGAGCCACGCGGATGTCGATGCGGGTGAGAACCTTCAGGAAACACGAATCAGAAATAAAAACATAAACAGGCAATGTCCTTACCTCGCCAGTTTTATACAAACATAAACAAGAAATAAAGGTTCCTGTTCAAATATCCTTATTTATACATGCCTATTTTTAGTCAGGAAGGGCATGTGATCTTTATCAGGCGCATATGTTGGGAAGTATATTTTTAAATATAGATTTTTGGGAAGGGTGTAAAAAAAAACGTTAGCTCATGAGAGCCCTAAAACCCTGCATGTGCCAGAGGGAGATGGATAACTGTGTATCATGCGACTCTACCGCTGACCCTCATGTGGCCAGTCCCGGTCTGATCGAATGTTGAAGTAGCAATAAACCTCAGATTCACTTCAGTATGTTTGTGTGAGATAGAGACAGAGAGACAGTACGCACACACATACACTCTGTTGCACCCACATACATATACACACACCCTGTCTTTCTCTCACACACTCATTTGTACACACGCACTCTCTCTCACACACACGCGTGCACACAGACAAACATGCTCTCATACACACATAAACAAAAACACATGCATTCTCTCACACAACCATACAAACTCTGTATATACACACACACGCACAAACATGCACTCCATCTCTCTCTCACATATACTCTTTCTCTCTCTCTCTATCTCTCTCTATCACATCACACACACATAGACACACACACACACACAGTAGTTCTTATTATACAATGGAACATCTGCTGGTAAATGGGAACAAACAGGAATGGCAAACATTGGCCAGCCGTGGTCCACATGTGCTTCCAGAGAGGAGCGCTTATAGATCCGTTTGCGCTTTCCTATCGGTGCGCTCCGTGTCCTCACAGGGAACAAGAACGAAGGCTCCTCTTTCATCTTCCCGTGATTCATTTTTTGGCGTGCCGTAAATATCCCCTAAAATCGACAAACAGAACACCAACAAAAATGTGCGGGCGAATATTTAGTACAACACCAAGGCCCAGATGTCGAGACCGGGACATGTGGAAGCAAAAAGCACCACCATGAAAAATAACCTCCAGGTTTCCACGATTTATGTAAACAGATGTGGTTCCTTCCCATCAACATTTCAGACCAAATTTACGCCCCCACCCCTCCCACCACCTCCTTTTTTTATTCTACTCTAACATTACGGAAGGAGGAGTGGAGATTAACCAGCTACAGTGGCAGTGAAAAGCAGCACCGTCACCATCAGCAAGCACAAATAAACGGCCGGTCGCGACGGACGTGGGATCGTTCAGAGGCCTTGGTTGGGCTGAGGGAAACTCACCCGATTTTTCCAGTTGAATCCCTCTCTTAAAACATGCAGTTATTTGCAGCTTCTGTGCTCTTACTGGCACCGTGGGTCAAGAAAAAAATCTAATTCTGAATTAAACAATCAGATATTTCCCCGAAGCGACGTGAACGACTGGGTTTACAGGTTTATGATGTTTGCGCACCAGTATTTATTTTCTGTTTTTTTTCTTCTTCTTGTTGATACGATTGTCCTGTCATTTCATGGTGTTCATTATGAATGAGCGCACATTGCCAAGTTTGGGGAAAATATCGCCTTAACGCCTTCATCGCTGAACAAAGCTAGCCTTCACAGCACACTCTCCAAGAAAATGTTATGACACTTGAGCAGTGTTGGGTCGTAACAGAATACATGCAATCTGGATTACGTAATCAGATTACAAAAATGAAGTACTTGTAATCAGCCCAGGATACTTTAATATACTTAAAATATAAATGTCCCTTTAAAGGTACATACTTATCTCCTTTCAAATCCTAACCAATTACAAGACAGCATTCAACCACTGCATACATCATAATCATTTCACCTTTAAGAAGATACAAGGTCACAACATCACTGTTCAGTGTAACCTTTGCAGGCTGAAAGGGACTGTCCTGTCCACATCCAAGGATTCTACTTTAAATCCGAAGAAACACTTGGAGGTATGTCAGTTTAGCTAGCTAGCTAGCTAACGTTATAGCTACCAGTTGCTTGTTCGATTAGTTTGCTAATGTTGTTGTGAGCTTCTCTGATCTTCAAATGATCTACATTATGTTAGCTAACCTAAATTAACTAGCTAATTAGTAGTAGTGAGCAGGGATTGTTAATCAGACATAGCTGGCAACTAATGGTGTGGGTGGCGTCCAAAGAAATTGTGTATTTAGGATGGGATGGGCTAAAATCAGATGGGATTATTAATCCAATTAAACTTGGGGACAATTAGGTGGCCAGAGCGTGAAATTTGGGCTGGGATTTGAGCCAGTACACCAGGAATTCCCAACTCTTTGTTGAGTTGAGTTGAGTTGAGTTGCTTTTATTGTCATTCCGCCACATACAAGTATGTAAAGAAGGAGATTGCCCAACAACAGTGCAACATTAAGACAACAATTACACAACAGTTAAGACAGTGCAACATTTACGACACAACATTTAGGTCACATTGAGGTAATGACCACATGTGATAAGCACCATGAGATCTTTAATGACCACGGTGAGTAAGGACCCTGGTTTAACGTCTCATCTGAAAGATCTCCTACAGTACAGTGCCTTGTCACTGCACTGGAGCACTGGTTTTCCGCATTGGTCCAGATGGTAGTGCCCCCCCTACTGGCCCACCAACGCCAATTACAACAGCAGCCTCAACAATGGATTGTGTTCAGTGGCAATTTAGAGAAACTGTGAAAGCCAGTTTCATGGCAGTATTGTATTCCAGTGTTTTCTTTGGAAGATTAAGTTGTAATTTGCTAATATTTCAAATGAATGATCCTTTTAGCCTCCTAAATTGAAATGTGAATACGATAGAAACATTTACTGCCAGCTTACCTACTAGGCAGTTTAACAGTTGCACCATGTGACTGCACATCATGGCATACTGCTAGAGTGGAACAGGGCTAGCACAGTTAGGCTGTGTGTGAAGGGCAAAACACACAAACATAGCTAGTATCAGATCATTTATGTGTCTGAATAGCAGTGTCTGACAGAATGATCTACAGGTAACTGCCAAAATAAAGGAAAACAAATGAGTCAAACAAAGTTTACTGAAAGCAAGTGCTTCCACACAGGTGTGGTTCCTGAGTTAATTAAGGGATTAACATCCCATAATGCTTGGGGTCATGTATAAAATGCTGGGCAGGCCCAGTTTCCCATTATTTTGGCTACCATGGCTAGGAGAAGATGTCGCACTGATTTTGAAAGAATGGTGATTGTTGGGGCATGTTTGGCAGAAACTTCAGTGACAAAGACTGATCAACTTACATTTACATTTTACATTTTTACATTTACATTTTAAGCATTTAGCAG
This sequence comes from Aldrovandia affinis, assembly GCA_029706075.1. NCBI lineage: Eukaryota > Metazoa > Chordata > Actinopteri > Notacanthiformes > Halosauridae > Aldrovandia > Aldrovandia affinis. The sequence continues at coordinate 1,285,027 of JAINUG010000205.1, read as the reverse complement.
ACGCTCTTATCCAGAGCGACTTACAAGATGTGCATCAATACATGGTAGGAACAATCACAGTTAGCGCACGAGATCAGTGCAGGAATACAGCAATAGACATCATTGCAGGCATCTGCGTACCATACCTGTAACACCGGGAAGGAAAAGGTATTTAACTTTTTTTTTTTTTTTTTTTTTTTTTTTTTTTTTTTAAGAGTATAGTGTTGAACAAGTAGACAGTGGTGAAGACAATTTAGCTAGTGGTGAAGACAATTTAGCTAGATGGACAGAGATCAAGTGGCGGCACGGTGGTGCAGTGGATAGCACTGTCGCCTCACAGCAAGAAGGTCTCGGGTTCGAATCCAGGCCGGGGGCCTTTCTGTGTGGAGTTTGCATGTTCTCCCGTGTCCGCATGGGTTTCCTCCGGGTACTCCGGTTTCTTCCCACAGTCCAAAGACATGCACCTTAGGCTAATTGGAGAGTCTAAATTGCCCGTAGGTATGAGTGTGTGAGTGAATGGTGTGTGTGCCCTGCGATGGATTGGCGACCTGTCCAGGGTGTATTCCTGCCTCTCGCCCGGAACGCATGCTGGGATAGGCTCCAGCCCCCCCCCGCGACCCTGACCAGGAATAAGCGGCTTAGATAATGGATGGATGGATGGATGGATGGATGGACAGAGATCAGGGGTAGTGGAGTCTGACCCCACTTACAGTGGCCAAGGTGATGTTGGCACGGAAGTCTGAGGGAAAGACATCAGCAACTAGGGGCAACCGTGGTCGTAAATGCATGCTCCTCGACCATGATATCCATGCATTGGTTCGAGATGCAAGGCAAAACAGACAAGCAACTCTGAATCAGCTGACTGTAAATCAATCTACGGCATGAGCAGGCTGTTTCATCAATCCATCAACTCGTTAACAACCCGTCAACAGTCCATCGAGAACTTCACAGAGAGGGGTATTATAGTCAGGTTGCAGTGCATAAACCCCTTATTACACCTAAAAAATCTCATTTGCGAGTAAAGTGGTGCAAAGAACACAGGCAGTGGTCTATTGAACAGTGGAAAAAATGGTCTATAGTCAGATCAGTCATCCTTCACCTTGTTCTCAAAGACTTGACGAGTGCCTGTGTGGTGCACACCTAAAGAAACATGCAGGACCAGGTGCTTGTTTCCCACTCAAACCCTCTTCAAAGAGGGAAAGGTATACGCCAATAAATGCAAAGCTATTCTGAGTGATCACCTTCATCCTGTGGTGAAGCATTTCTATCCTGATGGGAGTGCTCTCTTCCAGGATGACAATGCCCCATCCACAGGGGACACATGGTCACTGAATGGTTTGATGAGCTTGAAAACAATTTAAACCATAAGCCATGGCAGTCTCAGTCATCAGATCTCAACCCAATTGAACACTTATGGAAGATTCTGGAGCGGTGCCTGAGACAGCGTTTTCCACCACTGTTAGCAAAACATCAAATGTGTGAATTTCTCATGGAAGAATGGTGTTGAATTCCTCCAATAGTGATCCAGACACACTTGTAGAATCTATGCCAATGTGCAATGAAGCTGTTCTGGCAGCTCATGGTCGCCCAACGCCCTACCAAGATGCATTATGCTGGTGTATCCTTTATTTTGGCAGTGTTGTACCTGTATGTTTGCTGTGTATACTAGCATTTCTATCAATATAGAACCACAATCACTGTACAATATTTTATGTAATGCATCTCTTTCACAGTTTCACATTCACCTGTGAGTACAATGTTGATATATTCCAGTGTATGATGACAATAAAAGTAATAATAAAGTTATCTGGAAAAAACAAAAGCATTCTTCTTCCACTCACATTCTAATGCCTTGCACTGCTGATGTGGCTAATATTATGAAAGTTGTGAAAGTTGCCCCCCCCAGCCCCCGAACCCCAGCCACACGCACACAGAACATCACCATAATGCACAAGGCGGAGGTCCAGATTCAATCTAACTCCAACAGACTCTGTCCTCCACCCTGTGCAGTTCATTTAAACAAGTCTTACTTACCTTTCCGTGTACCACTTTTCCAGCCACCGAAATCGATGGACCAGCGCCTAATACATGAGTTTAATTACTCCATGACAAAGCGCACTGTGGTTAGACTGAATAGTGGGTTAAAGCATGCCACAAGTATTCCTCTTTGGGCAAGCATAAAACTATAAGAGCTCAATTTTTCTCAAGACCAACAACAACAACAACAACAACAACAGCAGAAGAGCATAAACGTAGTGCCAACGTTTTAAATGGGAGGATTGTAAAACGGCCCCATTGGAAGACCGAAATCGGCTACTACTGATTTTCATTTCAGTCCTCCGGTAATGAGTCCCAGCTGTCCTAATAAAGCTCTTTAAAAATGGCCTGTTTGTGCGCTGGCAGCTGGCCGTAATGGAATGTTTTGTGTGCTTTATTAGCAGCTCAGGCTCCTTAAACGCCAAAGTAACATTCCGCTTTCCTTATTGTGCGGGTTGTTCTATTTTATTGTCCCCTTTTTTTAACGTTGTGGCAAAGGGTGGTGTTGTGTAATGTGCTGCAACCCTAGAAAACTGCAGTCACTCAGAGGGAGGGGGGGTTGGGATGAGGCAGGGGGGCAATTGGGAAAAAATATAACAAAACAAACATCTGTGTTTCATAACTCTTCTCTTATTGCAGCTGGTCAGAGATTGACATCGCTGATATTTTCAGATAAATTGCAAGGTCCAGTAACGCCTCCAGTCAAACGGAATGGCGATGTATATATTTAAAGGCATTTTTGGGAGCGGGACCAGCGCTCGCTGGTTAGTTACAATAAATCTCGGAAGGCATGCGAAAATAGCTGTGATGGTTGAAAGGCAGAAACCTCCGTGTTTGTATATAAAAATATACATTATAAATACACAATAGTGAGACGATGACTGATATTCATGTGGCGGTTTGCGCTTGACCAGAACAGGAAAAGGCTGGCCGGGCGGTGGAAATTTGGACGCTACTGGGTGGAGCACTTTGGAGCAGGTGGTGAGGGGCAAGACGATGGTTTGGACGTGGGACGGGGGCTGGTGGCGGGGGCCACTGTGGTGTGGAAGATTGTCACAATGTTCTCCAGTGGTTGCTCCAAGGTTGTTGGCGGTCGATCAGACGTTACTCATTTTTGGCTGGTCAGAAGTCAGCCGAAGGAAGGATATCTCTGGGGAGTGACAGGCATAGAAGCAGCGATGGCAATAACAAGGGCAGTGCAGCGGCAGCCATTTTGTGCCAGAACGCCCAGCACACCTACGCTGAGGTGGAGAGGGAGGGACTATTGAGCCAATTAAACTGGGGAATAATTCGGTGGCGGATTGAAAGGTGATGGGAGTTTGACGAGGACACCAGGGAACCCCCAACTCTTTGAGATAAGTGCCACCGGATCTTTAATGACCACGGTGAGCCGGGACCTCGGTTTAATGTCTCATCTGAAAGGCGGCGTCTCCTGTAGCACAGTGTCCCCATCACTTCACTGGAGCATTGAGTTTTATTTGGTCCACCGGGAAGACCGCCCCCTACTGGCTCCCTGCACCAACACCTCTTCCGGCAGTGACTTGGGTTTTTTTCACAGGAGGACTACCGTCCAAGTACTGACCAAGTCCAGCCCTGCTGAGCGTCAGCCATGACGCGGGAGAAAGGTGCAGGGCGGTAGGGTGGGAGCGGTGATTCTGCTGGGACGAAGACAACAAGGAGGATTCTGCATGTCATGGCTGTGATGATTTTTGTTGAAGGAGCATTTCTCACTCTGTTGTACAATTCCCCCTCTCTCCTCTCTCTCTCTCTCTCTCTCTCTCTCTCTCGCACCCATGTCAGACGAAACAAGAGGATCACAAGCATGGCCCCATAATTCCCAGCATCACCAATTTCAAAACCAAAGAAAAAGAAAAAAAATGTCTTCCCTATTTCCCAGCAGGCTTTGCTTGCTCACAGCTGAGGCTCGGAAAAGGGAGATTATCAAAGAAGGACCAGCTTTTGGCATTTTCACACAAAGACGGTCCTGTTACCTAACACTGGCCGTCCTGTTTCGGGGAGTTTACACTGTTCCAAAGGCACATTTCATGGAACAGTTAGCAAGGTCACTGCACCTCGTCAGAGAGGGTAACAGAGGTCTGCCCCTTCCCTTTAAGGAACATAAGGGCCTTTTAAAACACAAAACAACTTTGCAGCATTTTACGAGTGACCATTCACAAAACAAACAAACACACGCACCACACTCACACGCACACACGCACACACATGCACACGCACACGCGCACACACACACACACACATACACACGCACAAGCACACACGCACATGCACAGACACACAGACACACACACTCACACACACACAAAATACATATATTATGGAACTGGTGTTGGAGGGAATATTTAGCCAGGGTAGCCTCACAAAAGGCTACCTTTAACCATTCATAAGACAAAGCAAATTCAAGCCTGAACTGAAGATCAAATACTTTGCAAGAGCTCCTCTAAATAAATATACAACTATAACTATTTATTATATACTATAGATACTGTATATACTATGACAGCAGTTTGTCATTTAGAAAATATATCACACACATTTCATGTATCATATACAGGGGGTAGACAAAATAAAGGAAAAAAACAAATAATATAAGAATATTTACTAACTAATAAGGAGTTGGGTCACCCTTTTCCTTCTGAACAGCTTCAATCCTTCTTGGAATGCTGTTGTACACGTTTTGAACTGATTCTAGTGGGATATTGGATATTGGAAATCTACTCCACACTCCAGAAAGTCCCATAAAGTTTCAATGATGATCAGATCTGGTGTTCATGAAACCACTCTTGAATTAATTTAGCAGTGCGTATGGGGGCCGTTATCGCCTTGGAATAAGGGAACATCTTGAGGAAAAAATGTTTGCACCATACGGTGCACATGGTTGCCTCAAATGGCTTTGTATTCCTTGGCTGTAATTCCACCACGCAGAGGAATAACCTGACCCAATGACTCCCACGAGATTGCTGCCCATAACAGATCCACCACCATGTTTAAGAGTTTGGGAACAGGCAATGTGGGTTGAAGGCTTCCTTTGGCTTTCTTCAAACATAAACCCGTCCAGATGTAGGAAAAAGAGTAAAAGACGACTCATCAGACCATGTTACTTCCTCCCGCTGCTCAGAAGTCCCGGTTATGCGTTGTTGCACATCGGCTTTGGTTACAAGCGGTTTCCGAATGGCAGCCCTACCATAAATATCAGCTCATGACGTACAGTTTTTATTGGGATCGGGTCACGGAAGTGTGGATTCCGTTCTGTGGTCACTTTTGAGGCTGCTGTTTTATGGTGTTTATCCACTATCCTGTTAAGTGTCCGTCGATCTCTGTCGGTAGATCTTCAACTCACAACCACTGTTCCTCTTTCCTGGTGAAGTTTTTTCCTTCTTTGACATATGCCATCATGATTTTTGACACTGCTCCCCTTGACACATTAAATAATTTCACCCTTTCTGTGACTGATGCACCTGCAATTCTGGCACCAACTATTTGACCTCTGTCAAAAATCTGTTAGACCTCTCACATTGCTTTAAAACATCTTTTATAGCAGAAAAATACTGGGAATTAGTATTGACATTTATATGAAATGTGCAAAACAAGTGCAGGCTCTTTTTTCATTGCATTTAATCACTTCAAAAAAAGTTACAATCATTTTGTCTACCCCATACAACATTCTTCAGGGACATGCTGTTACTACTGCTGCATGGTCAAAAATAGTCATTTTTATTATGATAAATAAAAACTACTATGTTTTTTAACAAACTTAATATGAAGTAATATAGTGAGATATAGTACTATGGTATGGCACCTGTAATTGCAAAGCTGCAGGAGGAAATAGTTTTTGGAGGTATCGAAACCACAACCACAACAATAACCATAAACATAACAACAATTATCCCTGACAGATAACAGTTGTATCGGCGTGTTTCACATGCAGAGTAATTAGCCAAGGGGGCTGCAGAGGACACATTTTAAAATCAGCTGACAGTGTGTGGTTCCTAGGCAACAGTGCATGCATGCTCACAATTCCACTAATGCCAGTATTTGGGGGATAGTTTTTGAAATGCTTATACAATAATAAAACAAAAAACATCTCTCAACAAATCCATACAAACAAATTGAAGTACATTAAAATGTACATTAAAAAAAAGAAGAATAACCATCAGTAATCCTGACAGACAATAATAGGAATGTTTTCGCCCGCGGACGCAAAGTACAAATCAAGTACAGATACGAATGTCACGAGCGTAAGTAACGCGCGCTCTGCTCTGGCAGTTTGATTGACTGAGGAGTGGTCACAATGGTCACCTTGCAGCAGGTGTTCCACTTGACCTCTCCACGCTCAATGAGATAATGAACAAAGGCTCCATTATTGCAGGCAGAGTTGCTTTCTGGGTCCCGCGCGACACTAAGGAGGCAGCGAGGACATACCCCGAACGGCACAATAGCCGGCACATAGCAGGCCCCAGAGAGGCGAGCGCGGGGAAGTCTGAGTGTGAAGGGCTCTGCACCTGGGCAGAGAATGAAAAGCCCCCATTCATGCACAGCCCCTCTGCCAGGGGAAGCCCCCGAATTAAAAAGGCCCGATTCACAGCACCACTCTTACTGTACATTCATATCCTCTATGAGACACAAGCAAAGAACACCCGTGTGTACCGCCCCCCCTCCTCTCTCTCTCTTTCTCAATCCTCTTCTTTCCTTTTCTATCTATCCCTCTTTCTCTCTCTCTCTCTTTCTCTCTCTCTCTCTCAATCCTCTTCTTTCCTTCTATATCTATCCCCCTCTCTCCTACTCCTCTTCTTTCCTTCTCTATCTATCCCTCTCTCTCTCACAATCCTCTTCTTTCCTTCTCTATCTATCCCTCTTTCTCTCTCTCTCTCTCTCTCTCTCTCTCAGTCCTCTTCTTTCCTTCTCTATCTATCCCTCTCTCTCTCTCTCAATCCTCTTCTTTCCTTCTCTATCTATCCCTCTCTCTCTCTCTCTCAATCCTCTTCTTTCCTTCTCTATCTACCCCCCTCTCTCTCTCCTCTTCTTTCCTTCTCTATCTATCCCTCTTTCTCTTCTCTCTCTCTCTCTCTCTCTCTCTCTCTCTCTCTCTCTCTCAGTCCTCTTCTTTCCTTCTCTATCTATCCCTCTGTCTCTCTCTCAATCCTCTTCTTTCCTTCTCTATCTATCCCCCTCTCTCTCTCCTCTTCTTTCCTTCTCTATCTATCCCTCTCTCTCTCAATCACCTTCTTTACCTTCTCTATCTATCCCTCTCTCTCGCTCTCTCTCTCTCTCTCTCTCCCCTCTTTGCTCTTTCTCTAGTTCAAAAAACCTTATTTGTATGAAAAGTAAACAATAAATATAGCCAAAGCATAGAAATATTCAGTAGATCCCATCCCATGATGAGAATGATGTGTTGGTTGTGGGTGATGGGGTGGGGTTAAGGTGATGTGTTGCGTAATGTGATGTTGGGTTAAGGTGATGTGTTGGGGGACGGCAATGTTTGGTGAGGGTGATGTGTTGGATGGGATGATGTGTTGGGTGATGTGACGTTGGGTTTAGATGATGTGTTGGGGGGGGGCAATGTTTTGGAATTGGTCTACATATAAATATAGAAACTCTAGCAGTCTGTTAGAATGTAGTGAATGCAATTATTTTATAAAAAATTGAATGTATTATTATTGTTATTATTATTATTTTTATTATTATTATTATTATTATTATAAAAAGCAACTGAGCTACATTGAAAGCTAAGCTACTCCACAACACTGTAATTTAGTGTATGTATATTTGTAATGAACTCTCAGTCTCATGATACAGAATAATAGTGTGCAATTAGTGCTTCTTAGTTGTATTAATCCAACAAGTATTTATACAGTTTACATATGTCCAGTAGTGTAATAGGGAATTGGGGGATGTGATTGAACAGGTTATTGTTGCTATAAACAGTGATTACTAGTCAATTACAGTAATATATGAATTCACAATATCTATCTCTAAAGGCCATTTTCTCAAAATGAGATTTTTTCAATGCACTTACATAAACAAAACTTTCCATATTCATTCTTAGCACTATTCTGAAGGTTATTATAGATGGATTTGTTCATAAGTTGCTAATGTCCTGATTTTTAATGTATTTTCTTCTTAAAAACATGCAGAAAACAAATTTTTAATACCTTTCTGATTTATAAAATGAAAAAAGGATGTATCCAAAATCTGTTCTGTCAATACTTTTGTCTCTAATGTTGTCAAAATGGAATAAAAATTTAAGTCTGGCTTTATCTAATATCTAGATTTTTGTTTTTTAAATATACGCAAATGTATGCATATTTAATGTTGTGAGATGTTGCCTAATTTTCATATTTAGATATCAATTTCTAGAAAACTTGTAATACAAAGAAATGCCATAATTTTGTAAGTAATCAACTGGAAAGCTTTTCATGTTGATATCCTTCCGCTCATCTCTTCCCCCCATTCACCTGCAGTGTCTCACCTTAAGGTGACGCGCTGGGCGGGGTGACGTTGGCTGAGGGTGGCGAGCTACGAGAAGGTGTTGGGTTGAATATGTTGAGTGTTGCCCGTCAGCGAATCAAAGCTAGCACAACAAAGACGCACCGCCGGTCCTATCTGGCCTCAAAACAGCGGGCCCTCGAACCCAAATGAGCTCAGTCCAGCACCTGCAGCGCGGAGCGTCCGGCAATTACGGCACAAAACCCCCCCCCCGGACCTCTCCCTTTGACCTTTTCCAGCGAACATAAACTAATTATCCTGCTTGGGAGGGCGTTTCTGGGGCCCCGGTGACACGCCAATCAGCGCACGCGATCTGGAGCGTGTGATTCCGGAACGCTCTCTCTCATTATCTCATACTTTGAAAGGGAGTGCGGTGGCACAGATACCGCCCAGAGTCTCGCAGCTATCTGGCGGGGGGAGGATGTCAGCTGTGGGACCCCCACCACCCGTCCCGCTCGCCTATAAGGGGGCCATTGTCCGCTGTCACTTCGGGTCCCGTCAAAACAGTTTTTGTTTTAACGACAACGTGTTAATGGGCCCCCGCTGCTTGGTGTAAGGGGGGGGGGGGGGAAATCGGGCGCAGCACATGGGGGTCAGAGGGTAATGGAGGCCTTTCTGATCTGCCGGATGAGAAGATTCACAACCTTTCACTCGCCAAGTGAGAGGCAGGGAATGTGACAGAATGAGTTGGACAGGTACCAGGTCAGAAGCGCCCCAACGTGCCGGTGGAAGCGGGCCCGTGTGAATTGGACCAGATGGGCCACCTGCATGATGGCAGGTGCCAGAATCAGCCCCGCAGTCACATGATCACAGCATGGGGGGGCTCATGCCACCTGTTGCAAATTTTCTCTGACAAGTGGGGTGACCGTGAACTTGCCTTATATTCTGTTCAATCGCTCAGCTCATAAATAATTGAGGCACAATTTACAGTACCAGCCAAAGGTTTGAGTACAACTAGGTTTATCGCATAATTGACAATGTTTTACACCTTATAAGTTTCTGTAAATACTTGAAAATTACAACAAAACACATGTAACAATAAACAAAAGGAACATCAAAGCAATGTTCAAGAAAATTGAATTGAAAATTGAATCTTGAATTCCTCACAAACACGGGCCATTCGGTTAATACGTTTCAGCAGGAAATCACCCGACATGTCTTCCCAGCTCTCCTGCAGAAATTCCCAAAGACACTTGTGGGTTGCTTTGCTTTGACTCTTCTGTCCAGTTCGTCCCATACAAGTTCTATGGAATTGAGGTCTGGACACTGGGCAGGCCAGGTCATTAGTTTGAGTTGTCCTTCGCATTCCTCCTTCACCAGATAGTTCTTGCACAACTTCAAGGTGTGTTTTGGGTTGTTATCTTGCTGAACAATGAAGGAGAAGTCATGTTCCAGATGGAAGGTATACTCAAACTTTTCACTGGTACTGTATATACCAGTCCTTTGATTGACATCACATTGTATGTCAGTTTAATATTTCTCCTTTTAAATAATATTTTACTTAGTTATTTTCATAAGGTAAGCTTAATAAATATGTACCACCAGTCCTTCTCAGCCCTCGGCCAATCACAACTGCCGTAACAAGGTAAACACTGGGGCCTAAATGAGCCTGGGTCCACCAAGCTCATTTAGGCAAAGAATGGTATGAAATTGAAATATCTATTTTTTTTAAATGGGCACACCATTGCTTTTCATTTCCTCAAAATGTTGTGACACCTCATTTAAGTTTAAATACATGGACACTCAGTGTGATTTGTCATGGTCTTGTAACAATATGGGATATTGACGTAATTAATATGGTCCTCTATGTGTTCTCGTTGCTACTGCAGGTGCTTTAATCTTGAAAAAGGACACTTCCTTTGCAAAGGTTTTTGCAGCTGTTTACAATTATGTCAGCAGAGCTTAGTGAAGTACTTAGAGGTCAAATTGTTCTCCTGAGTAAAAATGTTGTGTTAGTTTTTGATTAACGATGAAAACAAACAGATCTTGGTAGTGGACTCTGACTTTTTGACCCCACTGTATTGAAAAAAATTTACGAGATAGAGTCCTGCGCATCTGTGTACGAACAAGGGATATCACAACTCACAGAGGAACAGTGGTACTGTCACAGTGACCATTCTCACAGGTGTGCGTGACACAAAGAAGGGGACTGCTCTACTGTACTACATACACATAATATTACCACTATTTATTCATTTATATTTATTAAAACTAATCATATTATCATCCATCCATCCATTTGAATTATTCTGGTCAGGGTCGCGGGGGTGCTGGAGCCTATCCCAGTTCCAACTCTTATTCTCCAAATCATCATTCTCTCACACAATATAACATAATAATTTAGCCTCCATTTAGCAGATGTCTTTGGACTGTGGGAGGAAACCAACCCGGAGCAACACGGGAGAACATGCAAGTGAATGCCTGGATAAATTTTATAGTATAAGTGGTCCCAATTATCATTGTCCTTTGAATCAAAAATCGGTTCTCCAAATCATCCTCTACTTAATATAACATAATATATGCCATTTAGCAGACGCTTTTATCAAAGCAACTTACGAAGTGAACTACTTTTATAGAGCCAACAATCAGAACCACAACCTCTTTCCTCAGCGCCACGCTCTAACTACTGAGCCACACAGAACCACACTTCTTTCCCCAGATCGCTTCCGTGAAACTTTTCAATCTTCGACCGAGGAGCAGAACTGGAACGCAATAAACGCCAGCGAAAGAGTGCTGAAGACGGACCTTTCGAGAGACACGAATGAAAACTAGTTCCACTTACATTCCAAGAATAAAACATTAACTAAAACATTAAACAACTATCAACTGAAGCCATGAAAATGCGTTGCCGGAATCGCGCCGTCTTCCAAAAGCGCGTAGAGAACGTTTTCTTACGACCACATTTCCTCAGTAGCAATCAGCGTTCCCCTCCATATGGCTACACCTCCCACACAAACATAAATTACTCCCATGCTATACAGATGTGATTACAGATTAGTCAAAGCCTGTCTTTGCTTGTTCTGGAGTTCAGGGTTTAAATTATAATCAAATCTACTGAAATGGCAGGTTCCAGTTTTTTTTTTAAAGTTTTTTTTTGCTTTGATTCAGAAGATGGTGTATTATTGAGTTTAGGATGGTGTTTATGAGAGGGTTAACACACTGAGAGACGTGCTCCTGGGGGTAATACTAGGAGGCAGGCCAGATGGGAACATGGATTTTCTGTTTCCTGATGAACTTTTGATGAACAGTTTGTTCGGACGTTCGTTTTTTTTAAACCGGAACGCCAGTCGCAGATATCCGGTGTTGCAGTTCATTCACAACACAGGCCTAACGCCCAAACGCAACCGAGGCCAAAGTTCAGTCTAACCGCATTGTGCTTTCCCCCTTAATTCAGAGTAACATATTTGAGCAGGTGTTGCTTTTTTCCCCTATATGTAAAGAATACCTTGAATTAGCTGATCTCTGAAATGAACAAAATGTTTTTAAGAATAAAGGAAAAAAAACATATTCGGTACATATAGATTTTCTGTAGCCTGTAAAGAGTAAAGCATTTTCCATAGTAGAACGCTGCAGATCTTTATTTACAGCCCAATAAGTAACACTACCATATATATATATATATGTTCTCAATTTTCCCTTTTATTGGTCTGTTCAGCTAGGGCTTCCCAGCATGGGGTCCAGGGGTCCACAGCAAAATTAATCTTGTAATATAATGTTTACATTTCCATATTTCATAAATGACACAATTTAGACTTTCAGATACAATGAACCTTTTCGGGTTTACACATGCTTGGTAAAATTGTAAGCATTGAAATGAGCAAATATAATTACAATGCTATACTAAACAGCTGCATGATTTATAATACAATATAAATATAAGTATTCAAATACATAATACAATAACATAATTATTTGCACACGCTTCCATGTAAACACATTTTAAATAGCCAATGCACTGCAGCATGTAGGAGTGGTGGATGTCCATGGATGTCCATGTAGGACCGTAACCCGTTTAACCGAGGTTAGGGGACCTCAGGCGCAGGGTGGTCTGTTCAGGGGGCCCTGACGTCAAAGCGTTTGGAGGCCCCTGGCCAAAGGAACAGGCAACAGGGACGAACGTAGGCTTAAACATCACCCTGGTTCATGTGCTATCAACCGCTGTTCGCTGTGAGACCGGAAGGCTGTCGGTTCAAATCCGTGAGTCCCAATGTGCGTCGCAGACACGGTAACTCATCGGATCACGAACCGCACCGGAAACATCTGAGCGGAACAGCAGACACAACAGAAACACGCTCCGCCGCGGCTGGTGCGCAGATCGCCCGAAAGACGCACGTGCAAACAATCTCGCCTTGCGGCGAACATCTTCTCGCCATCGCGATGCGATAATCCAGAACAAATCCTCCCGCTTACAGATCTGAGAGGGAACATCCTGCTCTCGGTTTAAAACGGGAGATGAAGCACGCAGACTCACAGATGAGTGTAACAGAGTTGGTTCCGCCCGCAGCGGGTTTCGAACCGAAGGTCTCGATGGGACAAGAGAGCGATTTAACCCCGCCGAGCTGAAGACTCAAGTCTCTAACGTGAGCAGAACTGTTGTCTATCAGTTGCATAACCATAGCACTGTTAATCACTCATATCGATAATGTTTTTTTATTAATCACTCACATATCAATAACACTGTTTATCACATATCAATAACAGTACTGTAGGTATATTACTAACCTATCTATAGCAGCGTTATAGATATGTTAGTACAGAGTTAAATTATTTTAATGTTTCTGACATTGTCACATTTACTGGATTAGTTTGTATGACTCTTTTGCTCACATTACTAGTATAACACTAGCACATACTGTGAGAAGACAGAGAACGTGCTATGTGCACAGCGTTTGTCTTTTTCACCGTCAAAACTGCGCCCAGGAAGATTAATTTGGGTTTACGGGTATTCTAAGGAACTGCAGCAATTTATCTCACATAAATAATAGCTTACTAAAAGCTGGAAGCAGGAAGCTGTCAGATTAAAACAATTGGCTGCTCTAAAATATTTATGTCTTTCCTGCGCTCCACATTTCCTGTCTTTGAATAATCAAGTGTTATCTGATTTTCCCCCAAAAAATACAATTTATAGGCAAATTAGATTAAGTCACAAATAGCGTGTACAAGGTTGAGCACAGACCTTTAAATAAAAATGGGCTCAGTTTCATAACTGATGCTGATGATTTTATATGTGGAAAAAATGACCAAAAGCATATATTGCGCAGTAATTTGCTTCGGAATATTCTGCTTCAGAAAAAAAAATGGCTGAATCTCAAAAGACCTGGCTCTTTTTGGCCAAGGCCTCCAATGCATTGGGTTAAAATACAGAGGTAAACGAACTGAGAGTGCAGACCGGACTAGATTAATCAGCCTAGCTAGAACTTCCTGTGTAAACAGGGCTATGGACAGATCCTGGACGTATTTAAAGGAGCATAGATGTTCTGTGCACACTCTGGCTGCTGGCCAGTTCCAGTTCAGTCCAGCTGTACAGGGCTTTAATGAGGCACAAAAGGCATAATCAGGAGAGCTGGCAAAGACGCAAATGCGCCGCTGATTCGCCGATCTGAGAGGAGGCCTGTGATTGGCCAAGAGCCCCTCCAATCGGAGCCTTCGGCCCGAATGTCTAACGAGCGTAGTCGCAGTCCGGGCAGAGTTCACGCTCCGCTCAATTTGGCTGAGGATTGTGGTTTACCACGCCTGGCTTATTCATAAGCGGCGACGTTTTCACACTACGGCTGTGTGTGTGAAGAGCCGCACGTACGGCCGGTGGAAGAAAGAGCGAGTCTTTACGATGACTCAACGTGGGGCCACGTACCCAGTGGTAAGGATGTGGCACCCATGAACTCCCACATTTTTATAAATGGGCTGCATGTCCATTGCAAGCCCAAATCAACAGGATGATGGGAATGATGCATCACTAGTGTGACAAGTGGAGGTGATACAAACCACTGCCACTAGATGGCACCACAGTTTAAGCTGGCTTCACAATGCATTCGGAGGAAAGAACAGATATAGACAGATATAGTATGAGGGAGATATAGAACAGATAGAGTATGAGGGAGGGTTACTCTTTGCGATTAGCAAATGAACACTTTGGGGTTTACACAACTTTTCAGTTGGAAGAAAAAACATCACATGCAAAATCTGTGTTTATTTTCATCACAAATTAACAAGCTACATACTGGGTACATAATGAGTACACTGCCATCTAGGGCTTGGAGGAATCACTACAAGCATCCTTATTGCAGCGCTCTTCCTTGTGTTGTACTCCATTGAGAAATACTGTAGCGCTTTATTGCAACAGGTCAGCTGCACATTTTAACTCTGTGCTCAAAACCCCCCCAAAAAACTAAAGCATTCGCTTGCTTTCTATACACATTTACCAGTGGTTCCCAGGGAAAATAATGAAAATGATGAAAAAGTTATATCATGTTATATGCTAATTAAAATGTTATACCAACACCAAAAACAACCTACTTGATAACAAAACATTCACTTTCACTTTCACAATCATTCATGTCAGCACCGAGGAAACCTGAGTGTGTATGTGAGAGAGAGTGAGTGTGTGTGTGTGTGTGTGTATTTGTGTGAGAGAGAGTGAGAGAAAGAGAGAGAGTGCATGTGTGAGAGAGTGTGTAAAGTGTGTGTGTAGGGGGGAAACCTGAGTGTTGTGTGTGTGTGTGAGTGTGCGTGTGTGTGAGAGAGTGAGTTTGTGTGGGGGAAACTTTAGTGTGTGTCTCTCTGTGAGTGTGTCTGTGTGCATGTGTGTGTATGTGTGTGTGTGTGTGTGTGTTTGGGGTCATTGGGAGATGTCACAGAGCAGCATATTTGGGGCTGAGGAACCTATCTCTCTCTCTCTCTCTCTGTCTCTCTCTCTTCTTTCCCTCTGTCGACCTTGAGTTTCGGCCATGTTTGGAAAATCTTCTCCAAATAACAGATGCCATTGCCCCGTGCCCTGTAATTTGGGCTGGAGGGAACCTCTCTTCATCAGAGGCTGAGATGTAATGAGAAATGTGCACAGACTTTGCTTATGCAGGGATTCTCTCGGAATGTTTACCACTCAATTATGCCATAAACCTTTATATGCAAGACTGCAGCTGATAGTACATTCACGCTGTATTATATCATATACACTGATTAGATGAGCTATAAAAATGAAATCGCAAGGGGTTAGTTACTGGCATTACTGGTATTCCTATGCATGAAACATATTTTAAATTTGTCCATGTACATTGTAATAACCATATTCATGGTTCTATGCAAAGACACATTCTATGCAAAGGCAGAGCCGGTTGAAAGTCGTGTCTCTGCTTTTATGTGAAAGAAATAACTCAGGTATGCACGTGGTCTAGCTCTAACTCACTTTATGGTTTAATGATCGTTCATCGTAACGAGACGAGCACCGTACAGGGGGCAAATCACACGCATTTTGTTTTGCCAACGTGTAGGGTCTTTCCCAGGCATTGTGTTGTGCAGCGGCCGAGTCACATTGTGGGGGCCCCTTCCTCCACACGAGCAGAACTTTCTTTCCAGGAAGCTCAAAGGTAATTACAGGTCACGTTCAGGTTAAGGCGTCACTGGGGACGAATTTAAGCTCGCAGTCAGTAGCTCACACTGATATTTCTAAGACAAATGAGGAAATCTCCATTTTCCAGAACGTACAAACAGAGTTTAAGGGTCAGGCCTCCCCGGGCGTCGGACCCCAGAAGGCACGCGCGCTTCGATGCGTCCCGCGGTCCGGACCCAACCCGGACCCCGCGCCAGGGCCAGCTGTGGCCGGGAGCCCCGGGGGGATACGGCGCGATCAGCCATAGCGTCGCCCAATGAGGGAAGGTTTCGGTGTGATCGGCAACTCCTCTGGCCAATCAGACACTGCGATCTGTCCGTGATCTGAGATCGGCAGGTGGGGAAGACCTCCGGCGAAGTGACTGATGGATTGCAGCTCGACGAGAAGCGGTGGCTGGGCGGACGCTAAATCGAGGACGCACGTGCCAAACCGACGGAGGATTTGGGAAAAAAATAAATACAGTATGTTTGAAGCTCGCAAGACGCAAAATTGGAGAGAAAATGAAGCTGTTATCAAACAATATCTCTTGTTTGGGTGTAAGATAAATAGAGGCCCTGAATGCTGTTAAAAAACAATGACCACATCAGAGGACACATCTGTAGTAAATCCACAAACAGGGATGTGTTATTGTCCCAAAAGACATCTTCCGACTGCAGACGGGCGTCACGCAAGTCCGGCGGACTGCTTTCAGAGCGACGACATCAAAGAAAAGCCAGATCTTTGTCACAAGCAGCGCATTAATTTTTCAATACGTCACGTTGGACATACATACGGACAAAATGCTTAATGCAGGGAAAAAAAGGGCATGACATATATATATTACTCAAACTTTCCAATGCTTTTGTTATTGACAGCAGCCTTTAAATATGACGAGAACAATGGTGTCATATCTATAGGCACTGGGCCGTGACAGAGGCCACCCAGGTCCAGTTACCAGGTGGCCTTTATAGAGGGGAAGGTGATACCTCCCACACCTGACAGCACGGACAAGACAGGGGTGATTAAACTGTCCTACACAGAGCCCTTTGTAATGGTGCAAATTACTCCGCTGCCTTTCAGCGAAATGCCGTCCGATCAGCTGGCGCTAATAGCCCGTTGCCTGCGTACTGGGTGATAATTCTATTCTGGGCGTGCGCCTGTAAAAGGTTCATTCATTAATTATGGGTGTATGCCCTGACAGTCTGAGCCTGGGTGCCTGTCCGAGGCTCGCATTCCTGCCGGTGTTAACTGTATGTGTCTTGATGCATCATGGCCTAGGTCAGATCCAGAAAGGGAATTTTTGAGGGTAGCATTTGATGCGCCTTTGTCCTGTTCCTTACCCTTTCCACCTGGGTCATCAGGATATGATTTGAATACAACATATTCATGGAGCAAAATAGTTCAATTTGCAGACGATACTAAACTTGGGGGTCTAGCAAACCGTTTGGAATCGACTAAGGTAATCCAAGGTGATTTAAACAAAATCCAAGAATGGCCAGAAACATGGCAGATGACATTAAATATTGCTAAATGTAAAGTTATGCATGTGAGAAATAAAAATGTAAGTATTTTTTGGGAGGAGAAAAATGTGTCTTAAGTTAGACTTTGAAAAAGGACTTAGGAATTGTAGTTGATCAAAATCTATCTGCGTCTAATCAGTGTGCTACGGCAGTGACAACGGCCAGCAGGATGCTGGGATACATGGAAAAAGGTATTGAGTATAAATCAAATGAGGTTATATTAATGTTATATAATGCCTTTGTCAGACCTCACTTAGAGAAAGATATGCTCTTGAAAAAGTTCAAAGAAGGGTAACTGAATTGGTACCTGGTATGAAAAGTCAAGGTTATGAGGATAGACTTAAGGCACTCAATCTATTCAAGCATAGCAAATGGAGATTTAGGGGGGAATTGGTTGAGGTTTTTAAATTCATAAAAGGGATTAACATAGTGAACTAGCAAATATTTTTAAAGATAAGTTCAGCTAGCAGAACAAGAGGCCACAGGTGGAAATTAGTTCAAGGTAAATTCTGCACGGATATTAGGAAGTTGTCAGTTGAAGAGTTGTCACTGCCTGGAACAGCTTGCCAGGTCGGGTAGTTGAGGCAGAAACACTTGGGCTATTCAAGTCCAGGCTAGATGCAGTACTAGATACTCTTTAGATTAGGACAAGACGAGCCTAGATGGGCTGAACGGCCTTATATTAATACCACAGCATGTAATGTGTGATATAAAGCATGAGTTTATTGCCATTATCTGTTTTTTTCACGAATATGTCTTATATTATAGCTATTAAAAGCTTTTAGACTTTTAGACACGAGGCTTGTCCAAACAAAATGACACATTTAATTGTGGAATTTATTCAAACTAGTTCCATTAACCAATAGTACACTTTCCGTGCAGTTTGTTCTGACAGAGAGATTGGAGAGAGCCTGGTGCAGTGGTGGCCCCCGGGTTACGAAGGGGCCCGACTGTAAAAATAGCCATTACGCAGTCCCCTCAGCATCCCACGGAGGAAGCGATCTGCGCTATCCGGGAGATAACGGCGAGACTCGTGATGTCATTTCCGAAGGACACGCTCCAGTAATAATACAGCGGCGCGAGACAAGATCTCTGTGGAATTCTGAGCGTGTCGCTGGCGTGGGGCGCGTTGAGCAAACCCTCGCAGACGCAGGCCTTAAGAAGGCAGCCTAAACACCGAGGCATCCGAGCTCTGACTTTTAATCAGCCGAGCCCAGACCTGATGTTTAAGGCATTTCATGATCCCTCGCTCGCATGCATTCGGCTAGAATTTGGACACTCGCAATCACACGCACACACGCACGCGGTCACCCAAACACATGTACACACGCACGCTCATACACATGCATGTATATGCCCACACACATGCACGTGCACATGCAGCACGCACACACACACACACGCACACACACACACCTCGTATGCGTATGATGCATGCGAGGGATCATACACCAGTGACACGCTCAGAATTCCACAGAGACCTGGATACTCTTCATGCATCACGCGCGTACGAGGTGTGTGTGTGTGCGTGTGTGTGTCTGTGTGTGTGCGTGCTGCGTGTGCACATGCATGTGTGTGGGCGTATATGTGCGTGTGTATGAGCGTGCGTGTGTACATGTGTTTGGGTGAGCATGTGCATGCGTGCGTGTGATTGTCCAAAATGAGTGTCCAAATTCTAGCCAAATAAATCCTTAAATCAAGAAGCAAGTTAAAAGTGAGAACTTCATTGAAAGGTTTCCATCTCCTATAGCAGGCTAAGCGATGAGAACACAATAGAATGGTGTGGATGGGGGGGGTAGGCCTCGTTGACCAAAAACCGCACTGGGAATACATGCACATATCTGCAGAGGGCTCTTACTCACTGCCTCCAGAGAGCACACCTCATTCGCTCCACAACAAGAACAGCTCACGAGAACACTCACTGCGAGAACACTTGTTCTGGGAAATGTAAACTATTAAACTGAAGTGCATCCTTTTCTAATTCTTGGTGGAAACGAAATCCAAATGCAGTGCGCACACAAGCGTATAAAGAACTCAGCGTGTCTCGCAGTTGAATGTTAATTATGCTGCCTCCAGCTCTGTAATTGCAGAGACAAATTGCTGAAAAGGGGTGACTTCAGTTCTTTTCTGTTCTATAATTTTCTACTCTGCCTCCGAAGGCATTCTCTCAGGGCCGCAGCCGGCGAGCGCGCGTGTTTGCGGGAATTCCTTCCAAATGTGTTTACAAATTCTGGGCCAGGACCCAGGTGCGGCCCGACGGTAACCACCGTTGCCTGGGATCAGGTCTGGTGGCTCAGGACACAGCTAATCCGGTTCTGTTAGCGCAGCGTCTTATACAGTAAAAACATGGGCACCTTGGTTTGCGAGTAAGTTAAACAATGGAAAGCTTCCGTCTTGTTTGTACATACTGTAAAAAAAATGGTGTTCATCATACTGAGGCTCCAGATGTGCATTAGTGAGAAGGGGAACGGGTCCTCTTCATTAATCTTGGGAAAGGATGGTAGATCGCCACCTTCCTGGTGTTGTACAAGAGACAATCCGCAAATTCTTTCCGTCCAGTTTAGCAATGTCTTACGTAAACAACTGACATCAAGGCAGCGATTCTTTTTGGGTCACTTTGCAGACTGTTTCATCCGACAGGAAGGGCTGAGGCCCAGCCAATAATTACCACCCTGAAGTATTTCCTGGGGAAGTCATCCCCGTTGTTTGATATTTCCTTTTACAGTAAGTACGCAGGAGTGGGCTGAGGCTCTCCCGGGCCCCAGAGGACAGCGGGCCGCAGAAACAGATCTTATCGCCCACGCGGCACGGCCCCTTTGATCACGGACGTGGTGAAATGTGCGGAATTGGAGGATTACACACGCTGCCGTCTTCTCCTGTGTGTCTGTCTGTCTGTCTGACGGCTCTGCCCGAGTCTACTCCGAGAGCTTTTAAGCATTATCTGTGTGGCCGGCTGGGTCTTAAACACACATACAGAAACCCAGATACATGCGCACACGCATGCATGTACAAACATACATGCACATGCATGCGTGTGCCCACTCGCGCACGTAAAAACATGCCAGCATGCAAGCGTACATGTGACTATGAATTCACACAAGTATGCACACACAAGCACATGAACATACTTGCAAGTTTCTGTGTTCTGTGTGGCTCAGTAGGTAGAGAATAGCACAAACAACGCTTAGGTGGTGGGTTTGATTCCCATTGGGGCCATATATACTGAAAAATGTATGCATTCACCACTGTAAGTCGCTTTGGATAAAAGCGTCTGCTAAATGGCATATGATAAGTTATGTTAAGCTTCTACACATATGCATACACATATATTCACAAAACACATTATGAAGGGGACCATGACAACAAACCCAAAGCCATATTGCCCATGTTGCAGAACACCATCCTACCCTCCATCTAGTCCAATCCACCCCCGCTCTCCCTTACTCACAACAAGGCTCCGCTGCGCGTGTCTGTCCTGAAGCTGTGCCCCTTGGATCCTCTGCCAGGGCCCATTTCTGACAGCAGTGTTCCAGCACATGAGTGGTGTCAGATGAGTCTTCACTATCCTTCATCCATACTGGTTCAGGGGCCACTGATACTCAACCCCAAAGAGACATTAACTCAACAAATCACTCCCCTGCATTTCAGGACCAAGGCAGCAGAAACAAGGAACAAGAATGTCAGGACACTATGCCAGAAATATGTCAGTCACACTGTATTTCTGTATCTACCAGGACCTGGATAATCTTTCTTTTTCTATGTCGAAACTCTTAGCTACGTTTAGCCTATGTTTACGCTACATTCATTAATTCGGCAGATGCTTTCGTCTGAAGCGACTGGCATGGGGCTATTATGGAAAACAACACCAAGTGCAAATGACGAAGGTTCATTAATTGGATACATTTTTATGCTACATGGAGTCTGATGTGACAGGCAGATTTTCCATTCCTGTAATGTCCAATAAATTTAATTACAGCGTGCGGTTCGTACGACGCAGCCAGAGAAGTCGAAGCTAGCCGTTTTTTTTTCAATGTTTGTCCGTGCCTCTCTTCGCTGTACACCCAGCGATGCGCGCGCGCGGTGATGTCACTGTGTGCCTGCCCGCTTCACCCGTCACTCACCGTCGAATCTGAGGCGTTCGACTTCTCCCCCGTCCGTCTCTCTCTCTCTCTCTCCCTGCCGGAGTGGCAGTTTGTCGCCGCTCAAACGCAAACGGTCAGACTTCAACCTGCGCTATTAGTCATCGAGAAAAGGCCGGATTTACACGGATTTATAAAAGGATTAAATTGCGTCAGAAATCGCTTTCTTTTAATGGTGTGCCAGGGAGACGTGAAGGGGAATCATAAAAAACCACCTCACCCGCTGGCACGGGCTTCCGCGTCTCTCCCCAACTTCCTGAGGCTGGGTAAACAGAGGTTATTGACATGCATTACCCCGTACTCCTGTTCCAGGAGCACCTCATTCCACCGATTGACCGTCATAATTTAGGCGGCCTTAGATGGGGGAAGACAGCGGCCTCCCTGTTTTGTGGAAATAAAGCAGCGCGAAGCCTGCCTGCGTGTTTTACCCAGCGCCCCAATGTCTGTTTGCTCTCAACTCCCCTCGCCACCGCATTCACTGTGACCGTTCTCTATTCTGTCCAACAACGTCCAAACGGAATTATACTATGGCAGAGACATGATATCCCTTGGACTGAAACACAGAATCTTAACACTTGCCAATCGCGTTGGTTTCCTGCTTGAGTGCTTGTCAGATGCACAAAGCATTGCAATTCATGGCCATGCTGGTGGGAAGAGGAGTACATTCTTTATGTATTGGGGTTGTGTTGGCTGTAGGCTGGTGCAGAGTCAGGCCAGTTGAATTTGGCATCTAAATAAAACAAATTGCCAGTTGAGAGTTACGCTATTCTTGCATAAATGGGATCACCACTATAAATGATTAAAATATACATTTATGAAATATAGAAACTTAAAGCTACAAAATATTTTGGAGAAAGTGTTTACAGACCTGCACAATACAAAAACAAAGTGCAAACCAGTTCCCACGCTGACACATTGTTGCCTCTTGGCTGAATATAATATGGTAGACCAGTGTGCTCTTTTCCCGAAACCGCAGTTCATCTCTAGTCTTTCGAGATCTTTTTTTTTACTGGTTTATTTAACCTTTATTTAACCAGGAAGTCCCATTGAGATACGGGATCTCTTTTACAAGGGAAACCTGGCCAAGACAACAGCAGCAATAACACATCCAGTATATCATACATAAAAACATAAAAACATACATGATAATAAAGTGCTTTGATTGGAGGTAATACAACATGTTATCATGCCCAGTCTACAGAAAACAACAACACTCTTCCTGCAAAGAGTTCTGTATCAGGGATTTAAATTCACTAAGTGAAATCAGGGTATCTAAGTGAAATCAGGGTATCTAAATGGGTAAGCTCTTGTAACCCATTCCATGCCAGTGGTGCATAGTGAGAGAAGTTTAATAATAATGGATTACATTCACATAGCACTTTTCACAATCTCAAAGTGCTTCAAAGCCACTACCAATATGCAGCACCCAGCTGAGATTGTGGAGAATCCTGATATGGATATTATTACTATTATATATTATTATTATTATTATTGGATATTCGTAGTATGGTGTCGAGGGACCTTAGTTAATTAATTGGGTTTGGTTTTCTTTTCGATGCTTTATGACAATGGCTCCCAAACCTTCAGAGCCCAGGACCCACTTAATGAGTAAATACATTTTCCGTGACCCACCCCTTATAAAAATGTAGACTAACATACGTTGAAGTATGAAATGAAAAGGTTTTAAACATTTTTTAAACATTGTTTTAATATTGGAACAACTGCATGCACAGTGCATGGAACTAATGCAGTGTTTAATTTGACTGTTGATGGAAAGTGTGTAATATGTGGTATGATCTCACGGCCCACCTGAGACCCTCCACAACCCACCGGTGTGTCCCGACCCACAGTTTGGGAACCACCGGTTTAGGAGACACGTTCCCCAGGCGGCATCTGACTCCGGCGAAGCGTCTCACAATCCCCTTCCCTTGCCAGCTTTGATTGGAGGTAATACACCATGTTATCAATGGGGGCCCAGTCCACACAAAACAACGACACTCTTCCTGCAAAGAGTTCAGGTGCGGTTAAACCAGAGGTTGCAAAGGTGCAAATCAACCCCCAAAGAGACGTTAACTCAACAAATCACTCTCCTGCGTTTCAACCGGTCGCTCTCTGACAGGACCAAGGCACACAATCCCCTTCCCTTGCCAGCTTTGATTGGAGGTAATACACCATGTTATCAATGGGGGCCCAGTCCACACAAAACAACAGTTCAGGTGCGGTTAAACCAGAGCCGCTGAATGGCCTGGGATCGCCGGTCTCTCGCTCGCTCTCAGGAACGTTCTCAGCGCCTGCGTCACCTTCCTCAGACAGGCTGACAGGGCGTGATCGAGCCCCGGGGCGGGACGGCAGACAAAGGGTCCGGGGACGGGATGACAGCTCCACAAAGCGGGCGCGGCCTGGAGAGAGCGCGGGCCCCCGGAGAAGGGGACACAAAGGGCCGGAGCCCCTCCCTCCACGTGAGAGCGGGCCCCGTAATGGGAAGGTAATCAGCGGAGAAAAGGGCCATCAATTATTTAGCCTCTCCCCGTTGGCGGGGGGTTCATTAAATATCCGTCCGTCTGCGGCGCGGTCATGCTCCGTCGCCGCTCCTCGGCCGGTCGTCAGGCGAGAAGGCATGCGGGGATTTCCCCCCCGCGCACCCGCCCGCCCGCCCGCCCTGCCCCGCGCAGTGAGCACATTCAGCGGCGCTCTCGCTCTCTAAAGCCTGTCGCTCTAAAGCCTGTTTTTTTTTTTTACAACTGTCACTTAATCTCTGTGGAACTCTGCGTCACACTGTGCACAATATCGTTTTAATCTCTGCTCCGTCCTCACAGCGGTAGGACGAGATGATTTGTTGGGTTCCTGACACCTCGGACTTGTGAAGGTGTGTTAGCAAAAAAATATATATATTTAAAAGTGGGGAGTTCTTCCAAAGTCTTAAACTGTATCATCTCTGTTACAAATACTACGGAGTCTTATTCTGCTCATGTTCCAAACAAGCCCCCCTGTGCTGGCTGTGTTAGGCTGTGCTGGTCACCTGTGCTGGCTGTGTTAGGCTGTGCTGGTCACCTGCGCTGGCTGTGTTGGCTGTGTTAGGCTGTGCTGGTCACCTGGGCAGGCTGTGTCTGGCTCTCATCCCACTGCAGGTGCATATCCTGGCTGATGAAAAGTCTCGCTCCACATAAAATGGCCTGCGGGTTCAAGGAGGAGCTTTTGAATTTGGAAGCGGCAATGTGTGCACAGGATTATGGCTTTCCTTTTAAGTCTCGCAGTGACAAGCCGACAACATTTCTACCGAGAAGATGTATCGTTTCTTAATCCATGAGGTAAACTTCTTGCCTGTTTTCATAGGGGTTGTCCCACAGAGTACAAAACAGAGTCCCTTTAAACTGTTAACCTTAAGAGTTTTAGCACAGAAAAACACAAAGTTGAAAATTGAGTTGCTGAAAAGGGTGGGTATATCAGACCAGAGTGGAGAATGGCCTTAAAACGCAGTCAATTTATCAGAATCTTTTCAAATAAAGTGGGTGGAGCTGTTGCGATTATTTGCTCACCTTCCAGATTCACAACCATTATTGCATTGATCATCAATACAAAGTATGTGTTAATACTTATCAAATATTAAATGGCACAATAAAAAAATTTATTTTTAAAAATGTAATATTTATGAAAGCAGTATTAATGCTTGCTTGTTACAGGCCCGGTCTCAAGGCAGGGTTTACCTTATAAACAGTATAGATGGGGCCTCCATGTAAACACTGCAGAGATGTATTTGAGTTGGAGACGATAGTGTGAGAAACATGGCCCTTCAGTAGCACAAGGCTTATTTGCCATTTCATTTGAGTGTTTGTGCCATTAGTCCTCGGGGTTGTTAATGTGGACATTTGGACAGTTTAAAGTTGCCAACGATTAGGCACATCATTCTTTCTATACTCACTCTGAGCATAACTTCGATATTTTTTTTCATCATATTGAAAGCTCCCCGTCTGTCACTTTTTGAAAACGCCGCCTCCTCCTTTAATATAAAGTGTCGGATTCCAATAAAAAAAATGGGCACACACTTCAACTTATACAACGGTGGCATTTGACCCGGAGTAGGTTAGAAAACGTCCCTCTTTGAAAATAAGCCATGCGTGTTTACTGTCCCCGACCTCCTATCTCAATGATCGATCTGTTACCAGGATGTTTATAACTCCGAAAACAGCGGACTGAAACCCGACTCCTCTCGGAGAACTGTCGCGAAGGGGAGATTTAAGGGGCCGTGTTTGGTTTGTCTCACAGAAGGGGAGATTTAGGGGCCGTGTTTGGTTTGTCTCACAGTTAAACATGAATTAGAAAGAGGAGGGCAGAGGGCCAGGCTTCAACATTGTCCTGTTTCGCTGTGAACATAAATATTGTGAGAGGCCTTTGACCAAATTAACTCCTCGAAGAAAAGCAGTGCGGACAGACAAAGATGGCTCTGTCTTGCGTTTGAGGTTTCAGAGCCCATTAAGGGCATACACTTCACACCCTAACCAGCGCCCCACTCACCCATCTGTCTTTGGGCACGAACCAAGGATCTGATTTTACTTTCCTCTTTAAAATATTTTTTTTTACACTTACAGTGTATTTATATGCAGAAAATAATAGGATAAAAAATAATAGATTTTTAAACATCTTTTTTTCAGCTGGATAGTCATTGAAATGTCTGAGGAAATGTGAATGCTCATACTGTTTAACGTCTACAGTAAACGAGACATCTTGCTTTTACAATTTTCATAACAAAAATGCTTCTAAATTTCCCCCCCTTGTCAATCAATCTATCTATCCATCAATCAAACAAACTTTATTTGAATAGTGCATCTCACAAACGTTTGTCACAATACGGTTTACAGCAGACCCTTAGCCTAACCCCTCCCCCCCACCAAAAGCAAGCCTAGGGGCAATAGTGGCAAAGAAAACCCCCAGGGTGGAAGAAACAGGAAGAAACCATGAGAGGAACCAGACTACAGAGTGGGGAGCCTCTCCTCCTCTGATTGGTGAAGGCAGCTGAAGGGGAGTGTCCTTAGCCTCAGATGTCTTCTCTGCCTCTTATTTATGATGCTGCGTTGCCTCTGTTTGATAAGGCACTCAGGTACAGACTCACTAAATGACTGCACATCCTTTATGAGCGTAAAATATCAGTGGTCAGTCGACTAAATCACAAATTTTGCTGCTAAGTCACCAATAACGGCCATATGGCGGCATAGTGTGCCTTTGATACATAATGTTGATGTTAATGTTGCTTTCTGCAATGTTCTTGCAAAAACAAGGAGCTAAACCCAATTGTATTAATATAATATTCAGCTTTATTGGATATGTTTTTTTATTTATTTTTATTATATATTTGTAGGCTGCGTAATTCTCTATGATTAAGGGCTTTTGCTTTTACAATAGCGTTTTGACCTAAACACTTGTGGCAGAGTGAGCTCAGAGAAGGATTTTTGGGGGGCGGGGGGTTGTGGTTTGGCCCATTTCCGTGGCCTTCAGTGAGCTGGGGGCTGATGGGAGTCACCTGGTTCTGAGCAGCATATCTGTTGGGATGTCCCTTAACACCAGGGCAGCAAACGCATAGCAATCACCCAGCACTGAACCAACCTAATCTCTCACACCTTTTTGCATCTAGCTGATATCTGGTAGGCCAGGGGTATTCAAATCCAGGCCTCGAGGTCCGCAGTATCTGCAGGTATTTGCTCCAACCACGCACTACACCACCTGATTTTCAATAATAATTTTACCTCCTTGGTCCAGGAAGCGAGCTAATTAGTGAAATCAGGTGGAGAAGTGCGTGGTTGGAGCAAATACCTGCAGACACTGCGGAACCTCGAGGCCTGGATTTCAATACCCCTGTGGTAGGCCATCGGCTACGTTTGTGTGAGCTTGAAGTGCTGTGTCTGTCAGTGTGGTAGTTGTAGCGGACTCAGTGTATTCAGTGCGGTGTCATTAACGCAGTACTGGGCACAGAGCAGGCAAGGGCTCTGGCTGCTGGATCTGCCTGCAGTTGAGGCAGAACAGATGTCTCTTCTCCCGCTTAACCAACGCACAGTAACGCGCAACGTTTAATATCAAATTATTCTTACTTCACCGTGACCTGACCGTCCGTAAACCACGTAATGCCCCTTTCCCCCCCCCCCATCTTTATAACAGTGCCCCCAAGATTGATGGCTAAATTTATTCCGACTGGTGTTCTGCGGCTTCAGAAATCAAACACTGCGAAAGCAAAGCAATTAAGGTAATATGAAAAGTGGGGCTGGCATCACAGTGAGCATTACCTCAAATCCACCATGTGGAAAAAAAGAACGGCTGCCATTTTAGGTGAGCCCTATCAACTTTCTGATGATCATTTGTGAAAAATGGGATCATTGTTTACTCCGCTAAACGGCACTGTGGTCTTAAGACTTCAGACATTAAACAGATGGAAGAGAATAAAACGAGCGCATATTTTCGTTTGAAGCCACTAGGACCTCTGCTTTAAGTTTTAGGTAGAAGTGCCCATACTAGGCCTTTGTGTAAAGAGAGAGAGAAAAAAGACCAAGCACTCCTCATCTTGGAAAACTGACACAATCCACGGGAAGTTCGAGCCAATCAGAGACAGGGCAGGAAATTACATCATAAACATTTGTATTCTTTAAAACCGCATGGCATAAATCATTCGGGTTTAATAAATTGCCATTTCTTGGCTGGATTTAAAAAAAGTGCTTCTACTATGCATTTCTTGAAGATTCAGCCTTAGTTCACCTATACAGTATGTCAGAAGAGCAGCTTGTGTCCGATTCTAAATCATTTGAGTAAGACTTGGCTTGCTTTCCAGACCCAATATTAGAGTTAAGCCTCAAAAATTGAACCCAACCTCAGGCAAAGCAGTATTTCACTAGAAACATAAATACATAGAGTAAAAGAGCACCGATACTTAAGAATAAAGTAATATAATATCTTATCCTGTTTGACAGCAATTAGTTGGTTTTATAGTTGCATGTTGCCGTTTAAAAATACAATGTGCGTTTAACAATTATATATCTGTTTTTAATTATTGCTTTTATAAACATGTTCAAAATGGTGGTTATGAAGCCTTATTTCGGTTAAATTGATGTTTAACAGGCGTGAAAGTTCAGTATTTAACCCACTGCGATTCAATGAGGACGATATAGGGCAAATCAGGCAATAATTAAGTATTGCATATTTACTGCAATGTAGAATTTTAGAGAATGCCTTAAATTATTCACATGAATAATCGTGTTGGCTAAATAACGCGCGAATATTGCACGCAGCATGGCTCGTCTCTCGTGGAACCATGTTCGCCCCAACTTTTTAGACACGTACCGGATCAGGTCGTACGTTAAATCGGGGGCATTACAGGGGGAGACGGCCTTTACCGGGAAAAGGCGCCTTGCAACGTCGGTCTGCAGCGAGTACCCCCGTTCGGCTGGTCCACCGACTGTGGCTTGGCCTCCGCGCGCAGGAAACCGAGCCGTTTACACAGTGCAGCCACTGTTTGCAGCGAGCCGTAGACCCCCGCGTACCGTAGTCACATCGGACCCTACCCCTCCCCACATCCTGCAGTACCTCATTTTGGATGTGCTCCATAGATCCTGGAGGTTAAAGTACAGTTAACACTTACAGACCTTTTGATGTGCCAGTGGTGAAAATTCAGAAATATCTGCCAACATAAATATTTAAGCTCGCGGCCTCTCCCCTGCGGGACCGCCTCTGAAAGTAAGTGACGGCTGTTTGAACTCCGACAACGTCATCTCTCTTCATCTGACACACTACACAGGAGGGAGACATTTTAAGTGGACTTGTAGCTCTATTTAATGGCTACACTACACACACCCACACACACACACACATAATTGTTTTGTTTGTAAATGACTGGAGTCTAGCATTTAGATTTTTTGCAGTACCCGTACCAATAATAGAACACACCGTGTATGCTTTTTAATATAAAAACCTAATAGTAATATTCAGGATATTTATAGGCTATTTAGAGGCCACTTTTAACTTCTCCGTGTCTCAGTCATTGGGTCTAAATCTGGTGGGTCCCTGTTTTTAGAAGGAGATGGAGCTTGAACTAACAACCATTGTATGAGGGGCCCTCAGGCGCAAAGATCAAAACCTCACTTAAGCCGGTTTGTCTGACCTGATATCATTATGCTACTCTTTTTCCCTAGGCTTTCTCTCTGAGCGTCTGTGAGGTTATTATCAGTGCTATATCTCTTAGGGTCTGTGAGCTAATTAACAGTGCTGTATCTTTGCGTGCCTGTGAGCTTATTATTAGTGCTGTATCTCTGAGCATCTGTGAGGTTATTGTCAGTGCTGTATCTCTGAGTGTCTGTGAGCTAATTAACAGTGCTGTATCTTTGCGTGTCTGTGAGCTTATTATTAGTGCTGTATCTCTGAGCATCTGTGAGGTTATTATCAGTGCTCTATCTCTGAGTGTCTGTGAGCTAGTTAACAGCGCTGTATCTTTGCGTGTCTGTGAGCTAATTGTCAGTGCTGTATCTCGGAGTGCCTGGCAGCGGACAGACGGGAGTCTGGAGTCCACAGCGAGTCTCCAGCATGACTGCGTCGGCTCCTTATTCACATAATGTTTCCTTAAAGGCCCGCATTCAGAGATGAACTCCTCGAAGTTCCTGCGGCTTTAGGACTTTTTTTAAGCCATAAGCGTAAAAACTCAGAGGGCCTGTGGAGGCTTCTGTGAGTCTGTGCATGAGCGTGTATGTGACGCTGATGCCGTAGTGGATTCTACGTGAAATTTAAAGCAACTGTACAGCCTTCAACGAAAGACGCCGCCGCAACTGAATCAAGTACAGATGTCGAGTTGTTGCACTTGGGTTTGGTGTGCAGAGTGCGGACCCTGCCACTGACCCTGTTAATGGGACCGTTCAGGTTAAACATCTGGGCTCTAATTCTACCCTCAACCTTTCCATTCATTTTCCCCAAAGCGCCATTAAATCATAACGCCACTTATTGTTTTATTTATCCACGGCACTTGTCATGGGCAGCATGAGGTCATAATTTTCTCTGAGTAGAAGGGAGTGACGGACTACAGATGATGTCATTTCCTGTGCGCTGTGTCTGCAGGCAGGAGGTGTGTGTGTGTGTGTGTGTGTGTGTGTGTGTGTGTGTGTGTGTGTGTGTGTGTGTGTGTGTGTGCTTGAGATTGTGTATGTGTGTGTGAGTATGTTTGTAGTGAGCATGAGCATAAGTGTGTGTGTGTGTGTGTGGCAGCAGGGAATCACACACTCAGCACCGCTGCAAAGCATCATGGGCCAGACGGCTCAGTCACAGGGCCAGACAACAAACACAGTCTGGAAGCGAAAAGTTCCTTTCATGAACCCTTTCAAGAATTATTTAAGTGCTTTAGCCAACATCGATGACATTAAGGAGGGTCAGTATTAAAGCTGAGGTTTCGTTTACGCTTTATGAAAGAATTAAGCATGTCCTTTAAATCTGTAGCAACGTGCAGAGTCCCTGTACACGGGGCTCATTTGGTAAAGGACCTCACCATTAGTGGAGGCTGAGCCCTATGGGCTATGACATTGAACCTCGGCTGTGACATTAACAGTGTGGAGTTATGACCATAGAGTTCACAGTGCTACAACGGGTAGAGTGGGTTGAAGTCAGCCAGGATTCCTAGGTTACCGCTGTATCAGTTCATCCCAATGACACAATAGGCTTCCACACGATAGCAGCTGGTCAGCGAGAGATACACCTGTTCTCTGATCGGTGCTAGCTCTCTCCTGCAGTACCATGTGTGGTCTGTAGGGTATAACATAGTCACTGGCTCTCCTGTAGTACTGTGTGTGGCCTGTAGGGTGTAAGATAGTCACTGGCCCTCCTGTAGTACTGTGTGTGGCCTGTAGGGTGTAAGATAGACACTGGCTCTCCTGTAGTACTGTGTGTGGCCTGTAGGGTGTAAGATAGTCACTGTCTCTGCTGTAGTACTGCGTGTGGCCTGTAGGGTGTAAAATAGTCACTGGTTCGCAGGCGAGTGCATTGGAGGGGTGCACATGCTTCAGCTGCAGAGCTCGTTATGCAAGCATGGGTGGTCTATTGCTACCTGGAGAGACACGATTGGTGATTCCAGGTTGGGGAGAAAAATAGGAGAGCATCAAAAAGTTCACCCTTTACCTTTGTATCAAGACTTCTTTGCCCGGGTCACTTAAAACCTGTAATATCCAAGTGTAGTGTAGTACAGCAATGTTATGTTGTTCTATGTTAATCAACATGAGCTCAGTTCATCAATAAATCAAGCTATTTAACATGCACCCCCATATACACATACACACACACACCCTGGACAACCACTCCACACACACACATACATATGAGCGTGCACACACACACACACACACACACACACACACAGACTGTGGACAGCTACTGCACACACACACACACACATAAATATGAGCATGCTCACACACACACACACACACACACACACACATGCTGTGGACAGCTACTGCACACACACACACACACACATACATATGAGCATGCTCACACACACACAAACACACACATGCACACACACACACACATGCTGCGGACCAACCACTCCACACCACACACACACATGCTGTGGACAGCTACTGCACACACACACATGCTGTGGGCAGCTACTGCACACACACACACGCACGCCCTTCCCTTTGATGTGGTGTGCGCTCAGTGTGTTTGGGGAAGGACTGTATGGATCCAGAACCGCTCTGTGCCAAACACAGGCCGGGCCTCTCAGTGCAGTATCTCTGATCAGCAAGGGTGCTTTTTTTAGAGCCGTGGATTAAAGGTTTCTGTTTGTCTTTGGTTACTTGTGAACTATTATAAGACGTCTATGACCTTGGCATGTTCTAAATTAAAAAGGTTATGTCATGCATCCACAGCGGAGGCCTATAATCTTCCCCTTTGTGCCTCTGGCGGCAGATTTACCCACATCCTCACAACTCCTTCGCTCAGGCAGCTTGCTGAGGCAGAGGCAGAGTTCACATTAGTCCCTCTTATTAGTATTACAGCTCTTTGCCCTCAACTCGGGTCAACTTGGCTCGGGGTTGAAAAAAACCAAAAACAAACAACACATGTACAGGATTCTGCATTAATGTTTTTTCCCCTTATCAATCGATCAATCAATCAAACAAACTTTATTTGTATGGTGCATTTTACAAAACATTTGTCACAATACAAATTCTGGGTTCTGTGTGACTTTGGAGGTAGAGCATGGCTTTGGCAACGCTTAGGTTGTGGGTTCGATTCCCACTGGGACCACATATACTGAAAAATGTATGCATACAAATATATGTATCATCAATACAGTTTGTATGGAGGGAGTTGCGTTGAGTTGCTTTGCAACAGCTTTCTCTATATATTTTTGATATGAAAGTGAGGTTTGAGATTGGTCCATAATTCTTCAAGCTATTAGGATTGAGATTGGGCTTCTTAAGTAGTGGCTTAATAACAGACGATTTTAGGGACCCTGGTACATATCCTGTTAAGAGGGATGTGTTAATAATTTCGAGCATGTGCTGGCACACGGAGGAGGTCTTTAATCAGTTTTGTTGCATGGGGCAGACACAGTCTCAGTATAAAAAAGCTAGTTTCTGGCTCAAGTAAGCTAGCTATGGCAGGCTAGGGGTAAGTGTTACTGCTAATCTCTAGCTCTGAAACGCACCTTGCAGACATACATGTAGGCATATGGGGCCATACATCTGAGTCACGGGCTTTGAGAAGCTGGCAGACACAGGTAGAGGACCATATGTCTGTGACCTAGCCAGCGCCTGATGAAGTGTCAGGACCTGTTCTTATTAATACTAGAATCTAAGTCCCTAGAAAGGACAAGAGCACCTCTCCAGCTCGGATGGAGTCCGTCTCTTTTTAGTAGGCCAGGCCTTCCCCAAAAGGATGGCCAATTATTCAAGAAACTAATGTCATGAGAGGAGTACCACTCCATCAGCCAGCGATTTAGCAACGTAAGTCTACGGTAAACCTCGCTGCTCCCACGCATTTGGAGCAGGCCTTATGGGCTTAACTTCAGGTTTGAGGTGTCCCATGAAAATGTGCTTATCTAGAATGTTAACCTACAGTCTTCAAGTGTTTGTGGGTGTGTATGCATGTGTGTGCATGTGTGTTTGTGTGTACATGGAAGTTTAAATTATTCTTGTCCAAATTGCCTGTCATTACAATAACAATGTACTGTGTTTCTAAGATAAGACAATATTCACCAGCTATGATCTATCTCAAAGTTACACTAAATATCAGAAAGCACTGAGGCAGAATGCCGAATACTGTCTGTTGCTGGGATATCTTGGGTGTATAAGGTAAATGGATAGCCCCACAGGGCAGGGCTAATGGTAAACACGTGTAGGTGCATCTTAAAAACAGTGCAGGGGTACAGTAATTGGTCCCTTGACTGGTCTAAAACTTCTAGAAGACGTCTGCTTTATTATGAAGAAGCTCAAACAGATTTATGGCAATTTCCACATCAAAACACAACACAAATGACTTTCAGTTAGCTGTGAAAGACACGGTGTTCTCAAATCATGGACAAAAAGAGATGTTTGTAGTTAAATCTTTGTTTATAAAGATCATATTGGTCTATTCCTGGTGGAGTCACTGGTAGGCATCTGGAGACGTCACTGCAGTGGCCAGCACACTACCCACATCAAAAGTCACCGAGCCCGCGGAGGCCTTTTCATTTGACGGAAACAGAAACACATTTAAATGAAGACACTGATCACTCCACGTGTGGATTAAAACATGTAAACTTTTTTTTTTTTAAACTGTTTCTAGATGAAATGTGCATAAACAAACATAAATTCAGCTTTGGCCTTGTTTGGGCAAGAAGTTCATAAAAACCCACAAAAGTGGCACAAGAGTTCTGTGGAGAGAAAAAACGAACAAACAACATAAAACCACACAGATTTTCACCTCTGGGATATGTAAGACGGTGAACACGGTACACACAGCCTCATACTCTGCTGCTAATGTCAAATCAAAGGTCTTCCAGTAAAACGTGACATGATCCATATCCAGCACGTTGCTTAGCACCATAGCTACAGTTATGCATCCCTGGGCTCATAAAATGCTATTCCATCCATAACAATTAATGTAATGTAATATAACATATACATGCCTTATCCCCCACACACACACACACACACACACACACGACACATGCACACAACCCTTTTCGCTCTACAGCGTGCTGTTAAAAAGTCACGGAAGTATCGAGTTGCACCAGCGAGCACCTTGCTAAAGTCTGCAATCAAT